>OZ012707.1:49638655-49692631 GCA_963942595.1 Cylloceria caligata | reverse complement strand
ATATACAAACGTGTGCAGAACCATTTGAAATTAGTATGCATAAATTCGAAACTTTGAATTTCCTGTCTTATTATTATTATTATTCAAAAGTACTTCTACCATACACATTTTCATATTTAACTGTGATGGCCGTCGAAGAGACGCAAGATGTATATATCTAATGGTAACAGTTGTGCAAAAAAGTTAGTTGAAAAGGAAACGTCGTGGTGAAAGTATCGTTGCCTCTCTTTCCAGCCACAATGAATACTATTGATAGTATAATCGTGATCGACTGCTACAAGGACCCCCGAGACTTCACCAAAGCGGAACACGCGTACATACCGAAACCGCTGCTGTCGAAACATTGGGAAGGAAAAATAGAAATTCTGTATGACAAACTACTGGAGCATCTGAAGGTTGACCGTGAGGACTCCTCGTACATGCCGTGCTATGTACATTTTAACAAATCGGGTACGAAAACACATATTGACGGTCCACTACCAGCTCGCCTTAACTGCACTGGATGTCATTGAAAATTACGGGTGAACAAGAATAATGCATGTTTGTTATACAAGAATGTTAAAATAAAACAGTTTTTTATGAAACTAAAAAATAACGAGCGTCTTCACTTACCGTTGTTATAAATTGTAGTTTTAATTAATACATTTTTTTAATCAACAAAAATTTTTTAAAAGCTACGGAGAGGTCTTGGTTATCGACGACGGGGTATATTTAACCGGTGGATGGCTTCACAATATTATTTACCGTAAGATCCAATCTACTTATCTTCCGTAAGTCCCAAATTTTCTCTAGCGATGGTCGGCTACATACCGACGGTTGACAACCAATCAACTTTTCCGATCGCCAATACATTTTCTACTCGACCGGCTGCCAACATTCAATCTACTTCACCGACTGTCGGTAACACGATTACCAATAGTAGGTGGCGCATCGGCAATTAAGTATGGGTCAAAATCCGTCAGATGGCGCTGCGATGCTGCACTAATCAGAACACTAGGATAGGTGGTCTGGGGGTGAGGACTGCTAAGGACCAATCAGGAACGGGGGTGGGGTAGTGGGGGCAGACACGCCCCCTTTACACCCAAGGAACAACCAATGAGAAAGCAGCATGGGGAGGGGGCTAGTGGTGAGGAGGGGCGGGGCTAGTCAAGACACGGCCTGGCGCCAGGAGGCCACGCCTTGTCTGTCTATAAAAGGACTAAACTACTTACAGGCGATGTACAAACACCCCTCTTACGACTTGTTCCCATTGATGCTGCCGTCTGTCAGTATGATTCGTTAAAAATTGAATCGTTTTCGGCGCCACGATATATCCATATATCCATTAGTACGTATATTTGTGCGTATTTTTCCGACAGTGTATTATTACTTAATTCTGATATTAATTTGCACTTGAGAAAAAACATAATCAAACTGCAATCTCTCGCACACAATCAACTTTCATCACCCAGATATATAAATCTTTTCAAATATGCATGGTTCAAAAGTAATTATATAACCGATAAGCCAAACGAATTCGACAATCCAGTGAGTTTTGGTTTCGGTCAATCGTCTCAAGCACACTGTGAAGTACTAGGTTGTAATAATGTGGCCATCATCAGATGCTCATGGTGCAAGAAGTCTTTATGCTTGCAACATTTTTTTGAAGAGTATCATTTCTGCACGACTTACGAACCATGATTGCTCCAAATTATGACGTGCACATTGCACGTTGATCAATTGTAAAAGGAATGATACATTATAATATATACTGTGGTGTATGTAGATGCGCAAGGCGGCAAGAATAAATGTGAGAGAATGGAGAGTGGGGAGAGCGTTAACATGGGACGTGGAAAGGACGACAGTCGAATAAATGCGCATGCCGAAACCGGGTATTTGTTATTTCTCGCCTATGTCCTCAGCTGATTGCCGCTGTTTCGAAATACAACCATGCATATATGCCATATAACCACTCAACCCCAGCAACATTCCCCAGTATTCTGTATTTAAACAAGCTATTTTTTTCTGTAAATAACGCGAAACTCGTGAATGGACCATTCTACTTGTAAGTACCAGCCGGTCACCCCCTTAATAATAAATAAAGCATCATGCGAAGTTCCCCCCCTTGACTTCGGCTAACAGGAATGTTTTGAATCAATTCGGACATTTAAATAACGAGAAACAAAAATGTATGGACAAATATACGTACTAATGGATAAGGGGTGGTTTACCCCCGTAAACTCATTTTCCTGTGAATGTGCAAAAATACGTCAACTTTATTTTAACTTGCCCTTCCAAATAGTACATGTTCTGTTTAATTTGGTTGATTAGTTTTTTGTGTAGGGTGGAAATTTGAAAAATCAGGGGGTTGTTCACCCCTGCAAATGAATTTTTTTCTTCAACTTAGCGTGGAATTTTGATTGTCTTCAATGAGGAGTATTTTGGTTTTTGTTTTATTAAAATCGGTTGACGCCTTCTGGGTGAAACTGCAAAATCACTCCTCGACATGCTATTTTTGAAGGGCGATTTCACCCCTTAAAAATGTTTTTCCGCCGATAAAAAAAAATACGTGTCTTTTAGTTTTCGATGCTCTACAACATACGTGAGTTGCATTAAAATCGGAGGGGTACACCAAAGTACCTTTCCTTGTAAGAGTAAAAATAACATCTCCTTGTACGGAAATTGCCGCGGGTACAGCGTCGACAGTAAGTACCAGCCCTTGTTGTTTACAGGGTGAGCCCTAAAAACAATCTCTTGCATTCTATGTTCAATCAGGTGGATGTATACCTGACTCAAAAACTAGTTTCCTCTCCAAATAATGCCTACGCTTATCGAGCGTACCTGGAAACACTTTTGAATTACGGACCAGCTGCCAAACATTCGCATCTCACGAGCGTTCTCTGGTACGATGATACCCCTAGAAAAATGGATAATATTACATCGGGAAATGAGGGTCTTGTGAAGAGAAAAGAATTTGTAAATGTCGGAAAAACTGAAAACTTGCTTAGGCATCTGCATTACGATATATTCAATTAGGAGCGGTTCCTATTAAACGGTGTCAAGATGCAGCTACGGCTGGTGCGGTCTAGAGATTCATTTTGTCTTGCGGGCGAAACAAAGAATGGTCAATGTCGCTTCACGATTCTCGAGGCATCGCTTCTCGTTCGAAGAACAAAAATAGCTCCTGGTATGCTGCTCTCGCACGCTAGAACTCTGGCAACGTCTACGGCTAAATATCCTCATACGAGAGTCGAGATAAAAGCCGTTTCAATACACTCCGGTGTTCATGGAGAGTCTGTCGATAACATCGTGCTAGGTCAATTGCCGAAGCTTATAATTATTGGTTTTGTCGATAACAAAGCGTTTAACGGTGACTTCAGTATAAATCCATTCAATTTCCAAAATTATAAGTTAAATTATCTCTCTTTATATGTAGATGGTGCTCATATATCTTGGAAACCGTTACAACCTGATTTCACGAAAAATCATCTGTATGTGGAGGCTTTTCAAACGTTATTTTCGGGAACTGAAATACATTTTTTGAACGATGGTTATTCGATCGATCGCGATAATTATCGCGATGGATACTGTCTGTTCTCTTTTAATTTGACACCCGATCTTTCGGCGAATATCAATTCAAATTGGATCAATTGGACAAACTAGTAGAGCAAGGTAGTGTGAGAATAGAGGTACGATTTGAGGATGCGCTTGCTTTAACGGTAAATTGTGTAGTCTACGCGGAATATAATAATGTCCTTGAAATTGATGCCTCTCGGCAGGTAATGCTGGATTTTACCGAAAAAAATTTTCGTGTTAAGAGAGTCAGAAGCGTCTTTGTGAGTAACTAATCAGTCGAACTTGAGCATCCGTACAGATTATACGTGAAAATGGATATCGTCGTCGATATTCAGGGAATGCGTGGTAAAGACTTGGAATTTATTCCGAAAGAAATTGCCGTGGTAGCAGTGGATAGACCGTACTCTACTTATTGAATTGTCGCCCCACCGTGTCACTTTGTCGAATTACCCCACCATTCGAGAAGCCAGAATAATTTTCGCTCAAAATATTTTCTCGGATTTGAATAGTATGAGGGCGATGTGAGCTACAAACAAGCATATGCTAACTAGCGTGAAATTTCGCAAAAATCAAGACGTATCTACCAGGTGTATGCATAAGTTTTTTCCGGTTTTTTGGTAAAAAAAAACACGTAATTTTCAAAGGAAATTAATTTTTGTTTTATTCAAAATATTGGCCATCGGCTTCTACACATTTCGCCCATCTTTCAGGTAACTTATTAATACCATGCCAGAAAAACTGCTTGTCTTTTGCGGCAAACCATTCGTCGAGCCATTTTCCAACTTCCTCAAAATTGCTGAAGAGCTGCTCTGGGAGCGCGTGCCCCATTGATACGAAGAGGTGATAGTCAGATGGCGCCAGGTCTGGCGAATACGGCGGGTGCGGAAGGATGTGCCATCCAAGCGATTTCAAGGTGTCTTTCACTGCTTTTGCTGTGTGAGACGGCGCATTGTCGTGTAACAAAATCACTTTGCCATGTCTTCTGGCCCATTCCGGTCGTCTTTCGATTAATGCGTGGTTTAAATTAATAATTTGTTGGCGATAGCGTTGTGTATTAACGGTTTCGCCGGGCTTCAAGAGTTCATAATACACAATACCGCTCTGGTCCTACCAGACACAGAGCATGGTCTTCTTGCCGAAGCGATTTGGCCTTGGTGTTGAAAGACCGGCTTCGCCAGGTGAAAGCCACGATTTTTTCCGCTTCGGGTTTTCAAAATAAATCCATTTTTCGTCACCCGTCACAATTCGATGCAAAAATGATTTCTTTTCGTGGCGTTGATGCAGCATTTCACAAGTGACTTTGCGATTTTCTATTTGACGTTCATTCAAATCGTGTGGGACCCATTTACCGAGTTTATTGATCTTCCCCATTACTCGTAAACATCTGCTGATTGTTTCTTGTGACACATGTAATGCTTCTGCTAATTGCCGTTGAGTTTGAGTTGGGTCATCATCCAATAACTCCTGCAATTGCTCGTCTTCGCATTTTTGTGGTCTACCAGAGCGCTCACTGTCTTTCACATTGAAATCACCACTTTTAAATTGTCGAAACCATGTCTCACATGTTCTAATTGATGAAGCGTGTTCACCATATGTTTCTACCAGCAAACGTTGACTTTCAGCAGCCTTTTTCTTTTGATGAAATAAGAAAAGCAATGCGTGCCGCAAATGTTCTTTTTCAGGCACAAAACTCGACATGATCACTGAACGATAAAACAAAGACGCTAGTTTTCGGCGGACTCAACTTGTGTGTGTTTGTAGGTTAATGTCAGACGAACAAAATGACGTATGTGTCAAATTAATACGCTACGTACTTTTCGCTGGCGCCATCTCTTAGTTAAACCGGAAAAAACTTATGCATACACCTGGTATAGTCGCGGTCACGAGTAGGCTATACTTCTTTGCGATATCACGAGTCATGAAATTTCTGACCTGGATGATCAGGAGGGTGCTCAATTATACACATTTATGCTGAAGTATTTGCGAAAATGCTTCAGACACGCTAAGATAAACGATACAGTGTCTTCGCATTGTGCAATTCGCCAGGCTTTCCAAATAAATAATGGCTTTGCGCATACCCGTTTAAAGGAGAATTATACATAGATGTTCGGTAGGCAGACGAAGAGGAAGAGAATAAGAAAGAGGAGAAATCTTCACCACGTAGTCGTGACACGATCGACGATGCTGTTAAATAAATTTTGCATATATATGTCTATCAAAGCGCATAGGTCATCATATAATCATTGACTATGAGTTCAGCATGAACACTAGATAAATCTACGAGAGTCTGCAATATCTGCCACTTTCAACCGTTGGAGCCATCTGTCAGCTGGTTATACCCAGCTGACAGATTTCCTCGTGTATGGACGTTACCGGCTGGACTCATAGTTAACACGGATAATCACGACAGACCTGGAGAGCATTGGATCGCCATGTACGTTAACCATCATGGAAAAGGTATATACTTTGATAGCTACGGGCTACCACCGATTATACCGCAACATCTCGCACGGTTACGAAGAATATGCAAGTTCTATCGGTACGGTCTCAAGCAGCTCCAGAGTAATACGTCGGATGTGTGCGGATAATTTTGTATCGTATTCCTGCATCTTATGTCGTGCGATTTAATAATCTCTTTAGCGATAATGTAATGAAAATTGATAGGATAGTACGTGAATATTACAATGCTTTTGCCTCTCGACGATCAGGCAGTGATAAAAATAAATTTAACAGCGGAGGAATCTCCGAGCGAAGATTACCGTGATTGCAAGGATGTTGCATGTGACGATTAATGTGTGTAAAGCGATTTAAATAAAATATAGATTAATTAAACACAAATACATCGTCTTAATGTGTCTCTTATTTTATAATTATATATAAATTATAATCGAGGTTTCTCGCGGTACGGTATCATATTCTGCGCCTTTTACTGCAGAGTAAGCGCTTCGAGAGGAGCACAGCGCAAAGCGGCATGCACGTGCAAAACCGCTGTCGTTGCATTCAGAACGCTGGACACGTAGTTAGGATTCATGGGGGTTTTTCACCTTCAAACCCAGTGATCCCCGCCAGCAGCATCCTGAGCATTTAGTCTATCTTTAGCAGTGCACAACGGAAGTATAAACCAAAAATCTGAAAATGTATCCGCGGTATGACAACTTTGAGTTAGCCGAGTCGTTTGTGTGTCTGGAGGTTTGTGATGCGGGGGACAATGCAATATACCTGCGCACGGAGCTAATGTGTGCTGCATTGCTCAAACTACAGGACGATTTATTCAATTAATATATTAATGGGTGTGTTGAGCAGAGCGGCGTCGTATTTAAGGACTTATGCGGCAGCAAAGGGCTGTGCGCAGAGAGATTATCGACGTGAATGATGACGGGATCTGCGAGGTACTGCTCGTCGATTTCGAGGAATCGATATACGTCGATTGGCCGCAGCTATTTTAGCCCGAGCCGCCGATTAGCACACTTTCTGTGTTGCTTGTGAAGTGCGTGCTATTCGACCCACGCTTCATGGGTGCGGGTAAGTCGTATTACTCTCCCACTGAGGATGCTGATGTGTCGGTGAGTGAGTTAGAGAGAGAGAGAGAGAGAGAGAGAGAGAGAGAGAGAGAGAGAGAGAGAGAGAGAGAGAGAGAGAGAGAGAGAGAGAGAGAGAGAGAGAGAGAGAGAGAGAGAGAGAGAGAGAGAAAGAGACTTCAATTATAATTCTCAAATTTTAATAATTAATTTCTAATAAATGAGAGGTACAGTAAAAATACGAGGCAGTATTTTTTTTAATTAATCAATATTTTATGGAAAGCACTTTAGACATTTACTGCCGTATGCAACAGCCCTGCAAACACGGTGTCCGCGCTCGGAGATTCCTCTACCGTTCATTTTTCTTTTATCGCTATACGGAATTCATTTGTATTATCACTCGTAATATCGCTTTTAAATTATTTTTCGCTGTGGGTGTTGTCATCACAGTGTACTTATGAAAAAAGAATGAAACAAGTATTAAATTCGCTCGGGTCAATAAAAACAACGTGTACAGAATAATCGATACTCTCTTACCTGATAGGCATCGTCTCATTATACAAAGTTCGCGGCGTTGATGATCTGCTACCACCGATGTCAACTGCGGATGAAGATCGCGTGTGAAACTTTTCTTTTCCTAAGCTAGATCCATCTGTACAGTGTATGTATCCTCCTCTCGCTCTCCATAACACGAATAACGAATTCTTGATACCGGTTTATATGCAGGGGCTGCTCGCTATGCAAGACATTATTTTTTATAATTGAAAATAAATTTTACATGTGGTAAACGCAAATTCGTCTTTATCGAGACACCTGTTGGAGGGCTCGTGAAATTGGCATTATTGCAAAAATTTAAAAAGACCATCTGTATTGCATATAATGCAATAGGTTTGGAGGCGCAGTTCATTTTACGGTTTCTGATCGAAGTGCAAAAAACACAGTTGCCCTCTCTGATTATGAATGGTACGAAGATTGTCTGGATGATGATTGGCGACGTCGTTTTTGTCGATAGTCTAAACTATTTACCCATGGCTCTTAGCGCTTTACCTAAGGCCTTTGGTTTCGCTCATCAGGTGGCAAAAGGTACATTTCCCCATTTATTTAACACACCGAAATATCAGAAGTACACAGGTCCTCTGCCTGCTCTGCATTTTTACTCACCCGATACCATGTTCTCAGCGGATCGCGAGCGATTTTTAAAATGGTATGAGGAAGAATCGAGTCGCGTCGATTATAAATTTGATCTTGCAACGCAATTTGTGCAATATTGTCGTACAGATGTTACGGTTTTTCGACGAGCGTGTCTAGCTTTTCGAAATTTACTTATACGTTGAGGAAGTGTGTGCCCCTTTACAGAAGCATGCACGATAGCATCAGCATGTATGTGTAAGGTTTACTTATGTAGTGTCTATAAGTAACATATATATGTGTATCGAGTGGGGAGGTTTGTCGCGCGGCTACAACAACCAAAATGTAAATCAGTGCGTAGCGAGCGCTTGACCGACAGCCAGCTATAATTTTGACCAACCTGATAAACGTTTATACAATTAAACGACTTCATTAAACTGGTTTATTCGTCTTCTATTATATTTATACCCTTACAAATCTCAGAAGTGGGATAAGGCTCTCACGAATATCTATCTCATACAGCAAGGACTTAATACGGTCAAGATAAAAGTCGAGAAAAAAGGAATAGCAAAAAAACGGCAGTCGAGTGAGTGAACGCAAACGTACCGAGTGAGAGATTTGAGATCGTTGAAGCTGTAGTCAAAGCTGAGTGCATCGGGTCTGTGTTCGGTGAAGAAAAGAACGCCCCGAAAGATTACAGCAAAAATTCAAGAAAAAAATTGAAAACTGGAAAATACGGAGTTAAAGTCGCGAGTTTCGGCAGTTAATACGCGCATTGGGGGCATTCAAATTCGAAAGTGATGTTGATTGTATGTCCAAAGTTGTTTCGTGTAGTAGTGGACGATCGAGAGAAAGCGGCTGACGTGTATGTGTGAGCACGTCGACCATCACCACGAAACGCCGAATGTTACGGGGTGACGATAGAATTTGGTGATATGTGTAGCGAACTGTCGAGTGTTTACAAAGGAGAAAGACCATGACTTGAGATACCGGGACAAACAATTTTTTCTGAAAAGTATACCGGAGAGCTGAAACGCGTATGTGTGTGAGTTTTGCTAGGTGTACGTTAGTGTGTAACGAGCTCCGAAATTATGGATCCCCACACATTGACTGTAGCAGCCCTCAAGAATATTCTCGCGAATAATAATTTGAAGACAACGGGAACAAAGGCAGAGTTAGTAAGCCGAATGATGGAATTTGATCCAACGGGTGTTTGGGTAAATTCTCAAATTCAAAACAGTGATATGAACATTGAAAACCAGAGGGAAGTAAACGTAGAAGAAACACACTGCAATACACAGCCAAATAATTCGTTTCCAGGGGTAGATGATCGAGAAATCCTTCAACGTGAAATCGAATTTATGCGCAGAGAGTCAGCGCTAGCATTACAAGAGCTTGAGCTCGTGAGAAGAGAAAACGAATTGTTGAGGTTGCAGTTGAATTTAGAGCCGAGTTCAGTACATTCGTTTCGGCGGTCAGACCAAACTCTTCGCGATCCTATGCGATCAGAGTTTAGTGTCACGAAAGTACGCGATTTAATCGCAGATTTTGACGGAAACTGTGATACGTTTCAAAATTGGGAGAAACAAATCAGGTTGTTAAAAAATACCTACAATCTCGAAGAAAATGCCACCAGGATTCTGATAGCATCAAAGCTGAGAGGTAAAGCACAAAATTGGTTTCATTCCAAGCCGGATTTCATCGAGATGGACGTAGAATCTCTATTGGAAGAAATGAGAACGATGTTCGATGTTTCCGTCGATCGAGTAACTCGACGTCGTCGTTTCGAGTCGCGAGTTTGGAGAGCTGCTGAATCGTTTAATGATTATGCGCGCGAAAAAATAATACTGGCAAACAAAGTTCCGATCGACAACGCGGAACTCGTGGAACACATAATCGAAGGTATACCCGTTACCAGCATCAGAAACCAAGCTCACATGCAGGGGTTCGATACCGTGAAGGAACTTCTCAAAGGGTTCGAAAAAATCTCCATGCGCTTCGACCCAAAGTCAGTTCCGCCGAAGCATGAAGGAAGTGAGAAAACACCAACAACGAATCGATTCAAAAAATCTGAGTCTAGCAACCAACGAGGAACCGTACGCTGTTACAATTGCAACATGACTGGTCATCTCGCCGCTGTGTGCAAAGAGTCACCGAGGGAGAGGACATGTTTCAAATGCAGAAAGACGGGTCATTTTTCGAGAGACTGCCCTTCGACTACTGCACCGCAAGAAAAGAAACAACAGGAAATCCCTAACATCGATAAAACTCAGGAGGCAGAGGGGTTTTGGAAAATTGTCCAATTCGGGTTCAAGGAGGCGGAGAATGTGCATCATATAACAACGGAAGCACTCTTCGATACTGGTAGCCCGATAAGTTTTGTAAAGATGTCTGTTGTTCCTTCGGCGATAAAGTATGAATGTAGCGAATTGTTGAACAGGTATAGTGGAATTAATAACGCTAAACTAGATATCAAAGGAATCGTACCGGTAAGCTTAACAATCGAAGGCGTTACCCAAGAGAATATCAATCTGTACGTCGTATCAAACAGTACAATGCGTAGTCTAGCTGTAATCGGACGCGATATTTTAAAACTATTCAGAATAAAACTTACAAGTCCTTTTGAAACACTCGCAGTAGATGCAGCGGCAACCGAAATATTAAATATAGACATCGAGCACGGACATCGTGAAAGCGATTGTTTACAAATAAACCCGGAAATGTCGTCTGGTATTTGTCGAAGAGTCTGTACTATCTTTGAAAATTACTATGTAAACTCAGAGCGTCCTACTGTTCCGAAAGTTCACACCGTGTTAACGCTAACATTAAAAGATTCGAGTCCGTTTCATTATGCACCGCGTCGATTGTCATTCACCGAAAAAGAGAAATTGCGTGACATTCTTGAAAAATTACTCCGAAAGGGCATCATTCGTCCTAGTAGCTCTGATTATGCTTCGCCGATAGTCTTGGTAAAAAAGAAAACCGGTGAGTTGAGACTTTGCGTTGATTACAGGACGCTAAATAAGTTGATCGCGCGCGATAATTACCCGATACCGTTGATCGAGGATTTGATCGACGCTCTGAGTGGAAAAAGATATTTTAGTTTACTAGATTTACGAGATGGATTCCACCAAATATCAGTCACCGAAGAGTCAATCAAATATACGGCATTTGTGACACCTATTGGACAATATGAATATTGTAAAATGCCTTTCGGTCTGAAAACAGCCCCATCAAAGTTTCAACGTTATGTTAACGAAGTTTTAGCCGACCTCATAAAAACCGGAGACATTGTCGTATATATGGATGATTTTCTTATCGCTACTCGAACAATCCAAGAGCATCTAGAGGTTTTACAGAAAACGTTTCAATTACTTGTCGAGAATAAACTCGAACTACGCGTTGATAAATGAAATTTTCTACAAACTAAAATAAACTATCTGGGCTATCATATATCCGAAAAAGGGGTCAGTCCAGCTAGTGATGGAGTGAAAGCCATAGCGGACTATCCGGTGCCGCAAGATATACGAGGCGTCCAATCGTTTTTGGGCATGTGCACTTATTTTCGTAAATTTGTTCAAGGGTTCTCGATTATTGCTGCTCCTCTCTACGAACTATTGAAAAAAAATGTTAATTTTCAATTCGGTAAAGAGCAACTCGAGGCATTCGAGACGCTAAAGAATAAACTTATGAGCACGCCAGTAATTGCTATTCATAGCCCACACGATCAGACGGAATTGCATACGGACGCTAGTTCTATTGGTTTCGGAGCCGTACTATTACAGCGAAAAAAAACAGACGATAAATGGCACCCGGTGTTTTATTTTTCTAAACGAGCCTCCGAAACCGAAAGTAAAATGCACAGTTTTGAGCTGGAAACACTTGCGATCATCTACGCTTTACGTAGGTTTAGAGTATATTTGTACGGAATTAAGTTTAAGATTATTATAGACTGCAATTCTGTCGCTCTGACACTTAAGAAGAAGCATGTAAATTCGCGTATTGCTCGGTGGTCATTGGAGATGGATAATTATGATTACACGATCGAACATAGAAAGGGCAATAATATGAGACACGTCGATGCACTAATTGTAAGTAGAGAACATAATATAATTCACGTAATAGAGGATAAATCTATGGAGCTTAATCTTGCTATAAAACAAGGAAAAGACGCGAAAATCATAGATATCAAAAACATGCTTGAGAAATCTGAAAGTAGTCACTTCGAGATGAGAAACGGTATAATATACAGAAAAAAAAATGATAGACTATTATTTTATGTACCAGATTCTATGCAAAGTAGTATTATTCGGAGATACCACGACGACATGGGACATTTGAGCCCAGAAAAAGTATGCTCGATTATTCAACAAAATGATTGGTTCCCAAGAATGAACGAAGAGGTTAAAATATATACACAAAACTGCTTGAAATGTTTAGCTTTCTCCCCGTCCACTGGAAAATTCGAAGGTCTACTGAATAATATCCCAAAAGGGGATACTCCGTTCCAAACTACACATGTAGATCATTTAGGACCAGTCGAAAAAAACCGCTTAAAACAACATATACTGGTAGTAGTAGACTCGTTCACGAAATTTACGAAGCTCTACGCTGTAAAGTCCACAACTAGCAAAGAGACTATTGATTGTCTAAAACAGTATTTTGCAAATTATAGCCGACCTCGAGTATTAATATCCGACAGAGGTAGTTGTTTTACGTCGGGGGAGTTCAGAGAGTTCGCGCAGGAGCGTAATTTTCGACATGTATTGGTAGCTACTGCGTCTCCTAGGGCCAACGGTCAGGTCGAGAGAGTGAATCGGGTTTTAGTACCAATGATCGCAAAACTGACCGATAACGATTAAAAACGATATTGGTATCGAGTACTTGAAGAGGTAGAGTACGCATTAAACAATTCCGTTCATAAAACCACCAAGGAGACTCCCAGCAAGCTTCTTTTCCGCGTGAAGCAGTGTGGCGAAATCGTGGATGGCGTTAGCGATTACTTAGACAATCACCTACCTGTTAAGCCTAGAGATTTAGAAGTGATGAGATTGAAAGCAGCACAAAAAATAGTCGAACATCAGGCGTATAATAAAACTTACGTCGATAAAAAACGAAAAGAACCAAACGTTTATAAAATAGGAGATTATGTTACGATTAGAAACTTCGAGACTACTCCAGGCGCATCGAAAAAGCTTATCCCGAAGTTCTGGGGACTGTACGTGGTAAAAAAATGTCTTAGATTCGGACGATACGTCGTCGGAGATGTCGAGAATTGCTCAATTACCCAAAAGCCCTACGAAGGCGTCTGGGAGGCTGCTAATATGAAATTCTGGGGCAAACAAGAGATAACGGGTTAACGTTAAAGATTTTTTATTTAAATAACCAACGATTTTATGTCACTTATATCAATTTGTATTGTCCGAGTCGGACAAAGGTCAGGACGGTCGAACTGTAAGGTTTACTTATGTAGTGTCTATAAGTAACATATATATGTGTATCGAGTGGGGAGGTTTGTCACGCGGCTACAACAACCAAAATGTAAATCAGTGCGTAGCGAGCGCTTGACCGACAGCCAGCTATAATTTTGACCAACCTGATAAACCCTTATACAATTAAACGACTTCGTTAAACTGGTTTATTTGTCTTCTATTATATTTATACCCTTCATATGAGAGTATTTCGAACGAATTTTCTACAGAAAGATCGCATTGAGGTATTACCACCAGGAGGGTACCGTTGGGGCGCTAAGCAGTCGCGCAATGCCGTCGTATGGCTCGTATGGCTCGAGCGTGAGCGCAACTGCGTTATCGCTGATGCCGGACGCACGAGAGAGTATCGACCTCCGACCGGCCTACCAGCTGTGGACGGATACAACGCGGATGCGGCGGTCCATCACGGTCTTCAATTTCACAGTTGCTTTTGGCATGGATGTCTGCGATGTTATCGCGTGAATAGAGATGCTGGAACTAAATTTGGCGATACAATGGATGAGCGATACGAGCGTACCGTTCTTATTTCCGGGCGAATCAGATCGAAAGGGTACACTATAACCGAAATATGGGAATGCGATTTTGATACATTACTCGAGAGTAACGAGGAAATGTCGTTATACGTGAAAAATCACGCCATGGTCAAGCAGGCGCCTCTCGAACCACGCAATGCATACTTTGGCGGTCGAACGGCAAATTTTGTGAGCTTGTACGACGTCGCGAATGGGGAGCAGATACGCTATGTGGATGTATGCTCGCTGTATCCATGGGTATGTAAGAACGAAAAATATCCCGTTGGACATCCGAAATTGTACGTAGGTGACGAGTGTTGAGAACTCGTAGGATTTGAAAACGATCTAAGTGTCGTCGAGGGTCTCGTGAAGTGTACCGTGGTAGCACTGCGCGATTTGTATATTCCCGTACTGCATATACGCATGCATGGGAAACTACGGTTCCCCTTGTCTAGAACGTGCTGTACAAATATGGACACATCTGCGGGCTACACACACGATGACACGACTGAGCAAGCGTTCAAAGTCACATGGGTCGTGGACGAACTAAGAAAAACTGTGTCGCTCGGATATAAATTGACGCGTATCTATAAAATTCAGCAATACGTTGTTACGCAGTATGACTCGACAACGCGACGAGGCGGTCATTTTGCCGAGTACATTGATACATTCCGAAAAATAAAACAGGAGGCGAGTGGACGGCCAACAGAGTGTAACGATGACGAGGGAGCAATAGCGCGTTTTATAGCGTTGTACTAGGAGTCTGAGGGTGTATATCTCGAGCGAAGGGCTTTGCAGTCAAATCCGGGTTTACGTTCGCTCGCAAAATTGGCTCTTAATTCATTCTGAAAAAGTTTGGTCAACGTAAGAATCTCACGAAAACCGTTATCGTTTTCCCGCGCACGGAGCTATTGAATTTACAAACGAGCCCTGAGATTGAGGCGATGGGAATGCTATCGGTTAATCGCAAGATCATGTGTGTAAACTATGTGAGCAACCGCGATGCGACCAACCATCCCCGACATCAAACGCCATGATTGCAGCATACACGACGGCAGAGGTACGCCTTAAACTATACAGTTATCTTGAGGGGCTCGGGCGACGAATATTGTACTGCGATACGGACTCCTGTATTTACGTGAGTCGCCACGGTGGTAACGAATATGAGCCGCCAATCGGTCAATTTCTAGGAGATCTCACAGATGAATTAAGCGAATACGGGCGTGGTAGTTATAAAGGGTGGTTAAATTTTAAGGGCCGATGTTGATTTTGAATAAAACACAAATTATTTAGGAAATTATTGTCAATTCTTTTTATTATGATAATATGGTATGGTTCAATTATGTATGGAACAAAATATCGGCCAAATGGCCGCCGCGACCTCGGCGGCACACCTCCATCCGATGGTCCAAATTTTCGATGACGCTTAGGCATAATTGAGGTGCCATGCCGTTAATGTGCCGAATTATCTCATCTTTTAGCTCTTGAATTCTTGCTGGCTTATCGACGTACACCTTTTCTTTCAAATAACCCCAAAGAAAGAAGTCCAACGGTGTCAAATCACATGATCTTGGCGGCCAATTGACATCGCCACCACGTGAGATAACACGGCCATTGAATTTGTCGCGCAAAAGAGCCATTGTTTCGTTAGCTGTGTGGCAAGTGGCACCGTCCTGTTGAAACCACATATCGCCCACATCCATATCTTCCAATTCGGGCCATAAAAAGTTCGTTATCATCTCACGATAGTGAACACCATTCACAGTAACTGCCTGACCGGCCTCATTTTGAAAAAAATACGGCCCGATGATGCCGCCAGCCCATAAACCGCACCAAACAGTCACTCTTTGTGGGTGCATTGGTTTTTCGACAATCACTCTTGGATTATGATTTGCCCAAATGCGGCAATTCTGCTTATTGACGAATCCACTGAGGTGAAAATATGCCTCATCACTGAAGATGATTTTCTTCGAAAATTGATCATCTACTGTTGCCATTTCTTGCCACCATTCTGACCATTGACGACGTTTGGAATGGTCAAGAGGCTTTAGTTCTTGAGTCAATTGCACCTTATAAGCGTGTAAATGCAAGTCTTTATGCATAATGTTCATCAACGACGAGCGTGAGAGGTGCAATTGTTGGGCACGACGACGAGTTGAGGTGGACGGCTCTTCAGCCACACTATCGCGAACAGCAGCAATATTTTCTGCAGTACGAGCTGTACGAGCATGTACTGGTGTTTTAATATCTCCTACAGACCCGGTTTGCTCAAATTTTTGCACGATTTTTCCGATTGCACGCACATTTGAACGATTAAATTGACCGAAAAAATCACGAAGTGCACGATATGCATTTTGATTTGAACGCCCATTTTCATAATAAGCCTGAATAACTTTAACGCGTTGCTCGATTGTGTATCTTTCCATGGTTCAAATTGAGTTAGTCTGAAATTGAGAAATGTCAAATGAAATGCAGAAAAAAACTTGACGTTTAGGTGTGGTTCACATTCAACATCGGCCCTTACAATTTAACCACCCTTTATAAGGTCGTTCGTTTCGGGAGGACCAACATTTTAACGCATTACGATCTCTCGTAAAAGGAGCTAGGAGCGCACCTTTTATTTGAAAATTCGACGCTATTCGACGCACGTAATTTCATCATGTAGTAACGCGTAAGGAAACGAAATCATGCTGACCTATTAACACGAAGCGAAAGCGGCACGGGATGTACTCGACTGTACCGTACGGCTATTGTGAAATACGCTAATTAGTTGAACGCTAAAAAGTATATAGTTTTACGGTTGAATTCGCGATACTTTAAAATAATATTTTTGTCTGATTTCATGTATCGTATTTACTGTGTATGTTGGAGAATCAGCTGGCGCGCGGCGATTGATATTCGCCATGCGTCGACCTATTGCTACTAGGTACCATGCTGCTCTCAGCTATGACGGAGATAGCCGAGGCTGTGCTTCGCTGAGCCGAAGTCGTGCCTCTCAAGCAGGCCGCATGCAGCGAGAGGTTGTCTGTCTCGCTTGACTTCGGCATCGCTCACCGGCTATCTCACTCATTTGACTCCAGCGCACAACGTTGTTTTCGTAAAACGCAGCCATATTGAATATTTCGGCACTTCCGTGATAACCCGCTCGAACAGCGCACACATTTTGCAAGGCTCGGACAATTTTCATTTTCTACACCGGACCACCTCAATTCTTTCTTGCTTACCAGGACTCATATTAAGGTAAGAGTACACCGTCATAATTTAACATAATTCACCGACGGTGAGAAGATTTACCAGGTCTATAAATATGACAGCGGAATTTTTGTATAGAAAATACACGTTTATTGTATGAAAATGATAAAAAATATTTTATTCGAAGTATTGCCCATCGCTAGCTATACATTTTTCCCACCGGTCTGACAATTTGTGGATGCCACGCCGAAAAAACTGTTGCTCTTTTGAGGCAAACCAGTCATCGAGCCATTTTCGTACATTTTCGTACGAAGTAAAGCGCTGCTCAGCAAGTGCGTGTCCCATCGATGCAAATAAGTAGTAATCGGACGGAGCCAAGTCTGGTGAGTAAGCCGCATGCGAAAGTATTTCCCAACTAAACGCCTCAATCGTTTCCTCGACCAGTTTTGCTGTGTGTGATGGTGCATTATCATAAAGCAAAATCACTTTGTGTTGCCTTTTTTTGATATTCTGGTCGTTTTTCACGCGAAGCTTGATTTACATCGATCATTTGTTGTCGGTAGCGTTCAGTATTAACGGTTTCGCCAGGTTTTAGCAGCTCATAATAGATCACACCCTTCTGATCCCACCAAACGCAGAGCATTGTCTTCCGTCCATAGCTATTTGGCCTTGCAGTCGATGTCGATGATTCGCCTGGAGTTACCCATGATCTTTTACGCTTAGGATTCAGAATATATATCCATTTTTCATCGCCAGTCACAATTCGATGGAGAAATGACTTACTTTTGTACCTGGCGAGCATCATTTCGCAAGTGGTTTTTCGGTTTTCCTGCTGTCTTTCATTCAGTTCATGTGGAACCCATTTTCCCATCTTCTGGATCTTTCCCATGGCTTTCTAACGTATGTAGACGGCTTTTTGTGTCACATTTAATTGATCCGCGAGTTGTTGTTGCGTTTGAGCGTCATCCTTAACCAACAATGCTTGCAATTCGCTGTCTTCAAACTTTTTCGGTGGTCTTCCACGTTTTTCGTTTCTCACGTCAAAATCGCCACTTTTGAATCTTTTAAACCACTCAAAGCACTGTGATTTACCAAGAACATGCTTACCGTAAGCTTCGGCAAGCATTCGATGCGATTCTGCAGCAGTTTTCTTCAAATGGTAACAGAAAATCAATGCTGTCCGCAAATCGTAGTTTCCAGGCTGTAACGGTAATTTTTATTTATCGTGGGAATCCGGGCTCGAACACAGGACTAATTAATGGTAGACTTCGAGGTGAGTTAGAATAGGGTTTATAAATAAAAGAAATTATTCCATAAGTTATTTTACAGTTCCCGGCCTCTAATATCTAGGATGGTGCATTCGAATTTTGGGAATTCCAGCGGTTATTTTAACATTATTTCGTCTTATTCGCGTGCGAATTCTCGGTATTTTCGGGCGCGAATATCTGTAACCTGTAAATGAGTTGGTGTTGACCTAGTAGCTTCTCACATGCACACACACAGCCACTCGCGTCAGACTTACTCCTTGACAGAGTGTATAAACTCTGTTTACAATGCTTTTCTCTTTCGCTTTTGTCTCGCTTTTCGCCCTTTCTCGCTTACACTCGCAGCGTCGGACAATTCCTGTTGTCCCTGCCGGTTTAAAATCCACACTATGTAATCTATTCTCTTATACGCTATTCGCTTATTTCGATGCACTCTTAAATTTATTCACTTAATCCTATCCTATATTTCACCTTAAATCTATCGACTAATTATTTCTTCCTGGTTTCTCTAAGTGTCTCGCCTGTCTAACTCACTACACTTATCGCTTCGTATGTTAAAGAAACTTGTGCAAGCTGTATTAGTTAAGAGAAACTGATCCTATCAAAAGAGAGCCTTCCTTGCGGTGCAGGCTCTTTTATAGACTTTTCCCCACCCTGGTTCCCTCTACGTCATTAGTAGCAAATAATGCCTACGCTTATCGAGCGTACATAGAAACTGTTTTGAATTACGGTCCAGCAGCCAAAAATTTGCATCTCAAGAGCGTTCTCGGTTACGATGATACCCCTGGAAAAATGGATGATATAACATCGGGAAATACGGGTCGTGTGAAGAGAAAACAATTTTTAAATGTCGGAAAAACTGTAGACTTGCTCGGTCATCTGCATTGCGATATATTCAATCAGGAGCGGTTCCTATTAAACGGTGTCAAGATGTGACTACGGCTGGTGCGGTCTAGAGATTCATTTCGTCTTATGGGCGATACAAAGAATGATTAATGGGGCTTAAAATTCTCGAGGCATCGTTTCTCGTTCGTAGAACAAAAATAGCTCCTGGTGTGCTGCTCTCGCATGATAGAACTCTGGCAAAATCTACAGCTAACTATCCTCTTACGAGAGTCGAGGTGAAAGCCGTTTCAATACACTCCGGTGTTCATGGAGAGACTATCGATAATATCGTCCTAGGTCAATTGCCGAAGCGTATAATTATCGGTTTTGTCGATAACAAAGCGTTTAATGGCGACTTCAGTATGAATCCATTGATTTTCCAAAATTACAAGATAAATTATTTCTCATTGTATGTAGATGGTGCTCAAATACCTTCGAAACCGTTACAACTCGATTTCACGAAAAATCATCTGTATGTGGATGCTTTTCGAACGTTGTTTTCGGGAACTGGAATACATTTCTTGAACGACGGTAATTCGATGTATCGCGTCAATTATCGCGATGGATACTGTCTGATCTTTCGGCGAACAGCGATTCACATTGGAATTTAATAAAGTACGTTAGTGTGAGAATAGAGGTACGATTTGAGGATGTGCTTGCTTCAACGGTAAATTGTGTAGTTTACGCTGAATATGATAATGTCCTTGAAATCGATGCCTCTCGGCAAGTAATGGTGGATTTTACCGGATAAGCGAAAAATGTGCTGATATGGGAACAAAATTATTTCGTGTTAAGAGACGTAGAAGCGTCCCTGTGAGTAACTAATCAGTCGAACTTGAGCATCTGTACGGATTAGACGTGAAAATGGATTTCGTCCTGGATATACAGGGAATGCGTGGTAAAGACTTGGGATTTATTCCGAAGGATATCCGCACCACCGTGTCACTTTGCCGAATTACCGCAGCATTCCTGAAGCCAGAATACTTTTCTCTCGAAATATTTTCACGGTCTTGAATGGTACGAGGGCGATGTGAGCTGTAAACAAGCATACGCTATGTTGCGTGAAATTTCGCGAAAATCAAGTTGTATGTATACACGCGGTGACGAGAAGGCTATAGCTATAGGCTTCTTTGCGATATAATGAGACGTGAAATTTCCAACCTGGAGGATGAGGAGGGCGCCCCATCGTACACATTTATGCCGAAATCTTTGCGAAAATGCTTCAGACACGCTATGATAAACGATACAGCGTCTTCGCATTGTGCAATGCGCCAGGCTTTCCAAATAAAAAATTGGCTTCGCGAGCACCCGTTTAAAGGAGAATCATACATGGATGTTTGGTCAGCAGACGAAGAGGAAGAGAATAAAAAAGAGGAGAAATCTTCATCATGTAGTCGTGACACGATCGACGATGCTGCGAAATAAATTTTGCATATATATACGTCTTTCAAAGCGTATCGGTCATCATTTAATCATTGACTATGTGTTCAGCATGAACACTAGACAAATTTACGAGAGTCTGCAGTATCTACCACCTTTAACCGTTGGCGTATACCTTGCTGACAGAATCCCTTGTGTATGGTCGTTACCGGCTGGACTCGTAGTTAGCACGGATAACCACGACGGACCTGGAGAGCATTGGATTGCCATGTACGTTAACCATCATGGAAAAGGAATGTACTTTGATAGCTACGGGCTACCACCGGTTATACCGCATCATCTCGCACGACTACGAAGAAGCTGCAAGTTCTATCGGTACGGCCTCAAGCAGCTACAGAGTAATACGTCGGATGTGTGTGGACAATTTTGTATCGTATTCCTGCATCTTATGTCGTGCGGCTTCACCATTTCGTGACTTAGTAATCTCTTTAGCGATAATGTAATGGAAAACGACAGATTAGTACGTGAATATTACAATACTTTTGCCTCTCGACGATCCGACAGTGATAAAAATAAATTTAACGGCGGAGGAGTCTCCGAGCGAAGATAACCATGTTTGCAGGGATGTTGCATGCGATGGTAAATATGTGTAAAGTGATAAAAATAAAATATTGATTAATTTAAAACAAATACATCCACTTACTGTGTCTCTTATTTTATAATCATATATAAATTATAACCGAGGTATCTGGCGGTACGGTATCATATTCTGCGTCTTTTACTGCACAGCAAGCGCTGCGCGAGGAGCACAACACAAAATGGTACGCACGTGCAAAACCGCTGTCGTTGCATTCAGAGCTCTGGACATCTAGTTATGATTCAGAGGGAGGTTTGTTATCTTCAAACCCTGTGATCCCCGTCAGCATCATCCGGAGCATTCAGTCTGTCTTTAACAGTGCACGACGAAAGTCTAAATCGAAAAAATCGCAAAATGTATCCGCGAAATCTAGACGACGATCTATCGGCAGCTTTTGTGTGTCGGGTAATATGTAGCACCGACGATAGTACTGTGTTTCTGCGGTCGGAGCTAATGTGCGCGGCATTGTGCGGACTGGAGGACGATTTAAAAAAATTATATATCGAGGAGCGCGCTGAGAGGAGGCGATTTGTAATCGAGGACTTGTGCGTTGGGGTGTCCTGTATAGTTGTGCGGCACCAAAGGGCTGTGCGCGGGGAGATCATCGACGTGAGTGATGACGAGTGCTGCGAGGTGCTGCTGGTCGATTTCGCGGAATCGATATACGTCGACTGGCCTCAGCTATTTCACCCCGAGCTACCGATTAGTGTGTTACCGGTGTTGCTCGTGAAGTGTACGGTATTTGGCCTCGAACATTTAATTGACGAGGACGGATATCTAGATCCAATCGAGGAAACGTGCGGTAATGATACGCTGATCGTGATACGCATGCGTACCCCTGACGGTGTGCACGCTCCATGGGTGCGGGTAATTCACATTACCCGGGTGCGTAGCTGCGGATTTTGATGTGTGGGTAAGTGAGTGTGTGAGTGAGAGAGACAGAGAGAGAGAGAGAGAGAGAGAGAGAGAGAGAGAGAGAGAGAGAGAGAGAGAGAGAGAGAGAGAGAGAGAGAGAGAGAGAGAGAGAGAGAGAGAGAGAGAGAGAGAGAGAGAGAGAGAGAGAGAGAGAGAGAGAGAGAGAGAGAGAGAGAGAGAGAGAGAGAGAGAGAGAGAGAGAGAGAGAGAGAGAGAGAGCGTTGTGTGTGTGTGTGTGTGTGTGTGCGCGCATATATCTATACCGTGGATTAATTATTGTGACCGTCACCCTGGAGAGCCACCGTAGATGTTGCGAACACAACGGTGAGTTATAAATTTTATTCCAAGTATGTGTACACCTTTGTTCCATCCTGCTCTTATCTCTACTCGTCCTTATTAACCGGAGTACCCACACGTCCTCACTTTATCCATCTCCGCGTTACCGTGACTGGTTAAGCAAAGTGGATAGCACGGCGGTGGAAAAGTGTGGTGGTGGGGGTAGCCGCGTGGTGGGGGAAGAAGTGGGGATAGGAGTGGCATGGAGCAAAGGTATACACATACTACTCACGCGATTTCTCAATTATATGTATGCAGGAACATCTTCCTGTTTTGGTCAAATCGGTATGAATTTAATATTCGTGCAGTGTAGAGATGTCACTCGCATGGTGCTTTATACTCAATTAGAAAGACTTGTTACTATCGTGGATGCTATGCTACGCTTTTATTACTATTTGTATCATTATGGAACTGCCGGTTTTCATCCTCATACGTACTCTCCCTTGGTTGACTCGTAAGAGCTACCCGGTGGCTGGATTCTAATCATCGGACAATAATCTAATTCGATCTTCGTTTACCGATCCATATTGTACGTATGAGGCGATAATATTATTCAAGCTCTCGGGAATTTTCTATATTCGGGTATTATTTGGTCACTTTTCGAATCTCGTACTACGAGTATAAAGTCGTGAGTGTTGTCATGTCGAGTCGGGGATCTGCCTACTCGACGTTCTCGTCTTTGCTATTGTTTTGGTCCTCTATACTACGAGCTATCTATTTGCGCAAGACACGGGGCTCGCAGTGCTAGTCAACTCATGCGTCCTGTAGCCCTGATACTGAAGCGTGTGGACTCATCGCATTAAGATATTTCATCATTAGCCTTAAGGGGGTTATGATTAGTTTTCTTTATGTGAAAGTTACGTCGATGTATCAGTTTGTGACAGGCGTTCGTTGACCACTGGTCCTTGCATGGTGCCACTCATGCAGGCACACCCTCCTAGTCGAGCGCGCGTGGTCCAGCAAGTCGCGATGCTGTGCCCGGGGTCTTGCGATACGCATACTTTTTACCTTCCAAGAGACAAGAAGCCACGGCGCTATGCGTGGGGACCCGTTAATGAGAGGTGCCCTAACGCTGTGAATAGGGGTGGCCAAGGTGCAGTGCAGGGGAACCTTACAATTCACAGGACTTATCTATTAATTTCGTTCGATCAACCAACAGCCACAGCGCAGTGCAAGGGAATCGGTTTACCGAGAGAACACTATTTTTAACATTTAATTAACCAAAACTTATAAAAATATGAAATAAAATGTGGATAAGTTGTCCGGCAGCACTCCGTCTTGAGGAATATCAATCGATAAGAGCCCAGAGGCCTGTCTTGTCGTAGTTTATATACCTTCGCGGATTCGTCCCAAGGGGGTATTTTTTGGTACGTCACGTAATATTTGAAATATTTTGAACTTCAAGTAAGAGCGGTATGGGGTGGTGTGTATATGTCCCCTTAGCTCTTTCAATTTTGGTCGTTTGACCTGTTTTTGTCTTTCTGGAGTTTTAACCGAGGTTCTTGCAAGATTTAATCTCTCGCTTCTGTGTTCGTTTCTTACCGGTTATAGGTTCAGTGTTTCTTTTCAAGGTTTTGTCGTAATTGTTTGTATTTTTTATAATTTGATTCGATGCCGGTATTTGCATCCGTTTATCTGATTTGGTTTTTGTTGGTTTTTAATCGATTTTGCATAAGAAATCGTACTTTTGGTGTTTTCTGTTTGTCTTCCATTTATTTTACGATCTACGGTTTTTAGTTACGTTCTAGGTAAGGGTGATGTCTCGAGGATTGGTTCTTAAATTTTATTTGCTTGGAATCGTCATTATTAAATGTCTTATCCATGTTTTAATGTTTGTTACTGAGTGGTGGTCGTAACTCGAGTAGTTTCATATGACGGTACCCTGTAATATTTTGGTTGGTCGAGTTTTATGGAACCTTGGGAGTTCAACGAGTTAGTTGTAGTTTTGCCTTGGCCCATTGAGTAGCGGTCTTGGCGCGTTGGGTATGTCCTGCGAGTGTGGTCTTAGCGACGAAGCGGTGCCTGCTGCGTTAGGTGTACGCTTGACGCGGTCTGTGATTTCTCTAGCGACCCTGCCTACTGCGTACTGTCCGTTTTCGGGTGGTGGTCTTGCGTGCCGTGCTGGTTCTTTGCGTATGGTCTCAGCGAGAAGGCGGCGTTCGCTGTTTCAGGTATCTGCTTAACGCGGTATGTGGTTTGCTTGAGCGGTCCTGGCTACTGACACATACTGTTATTTTCCGGGTGGGTACTCGGGGCTGATCGTGGTGAGCCAACTTGCGGTTTTTGTTTACTTGGTACTGCGTGCACCTATTCGCAACTTTATTCATTGGTTAATCAATAATTTATAACTTTTGTGATTTTTAATGTAATTTCTTAGTTTCATTATTTTGCGTAGTTTTATATTTTTCGGTAATTGGCATATTTCATTCATTATTGTCGAGGTTGATCTTTTTTTAATTGTAGCGGATAGCTCTGATTGCATTTCGTTACAATACATTTTGTTAGTTAGACTTCAAATGTACTATCAGTACTTTAAACGAACATATCTGACAGTACGTAACATTAGGAGTCACATACTTTAAATATCACAGAATTCGTATTCAGATTATTCTGTATACACAAAAACAGATTTATAACAGTTGCAGTACTTTCAAAGTTTGAAATGTGTAGGGGCAAAAAACAGAGTAGGAGAGTAATTCGGAACCTCAGTTTGAATATTGCAGAAATGCTAGTGATTTTGGTGGCCATGAAGGCATTTCTCGCAGAGATATGCGTCTACTCGTATATAAAGGGTGGTTAAATTTTAAGGGCCGATGTTGATTTTAAATAAAAGACAAATTATTTAGGAAATTATTGTCAATTCTTTTTATTATGATAATATGGTATGGTTCAATTATGTATGGAACAAAATATCGGCCAAATGGCCGCCGCGACCTCGGCGGCACACCTCCGTCCGATGGTCCAAATTTTCGATGACGCTTAGGCATAATTGAGGTTCTATGCCGTTAATGTGCCGAATTATCTTATCCTTTAGCTCTTGAATTCTTGCTGGCTTATCGACGTACACCTTTTCTTTCAAATAACCCCAAAGAAAGAAGTCCAACGGTGTCAAATCACATGATCTTGGCGGCCAATTGACATCGCCACCACGTGAGATAACACGGCTATTGAATTTGTCGCGCAAAAGAGCCATTGTTTCGTTAGCTGTGTGGCAAGTGGCACCGTCCTGTTGAAACCACATATCGCCCACATCCATATCTTCCAATTCAGGCCATAAAAAGTTCGTTATCATCTCACGATAGCGAACACCATTCACAGTAACTGCCTGACCGGCCTCATTTTCGAAAAAATACGGCCCGATGATGCCGCCAGCCCATAAACCGCACCAAACAGTCACTCTTTGTGGGTGCATTGGTTTTTCGACAATCACTCTTGGATTATGATTCGCCGAAATGCGGCAATTCTGCTTATTGACGAATCCACTGAGGTGAAAATGTGCCTCATCACTGAAGATGATTTTCTTCGAAAATTGATCATCCACTGTTGCCATTTCTTGCCACCATTCTGACCATTGACGACGTTTGGAATGGTCAAGAGGCTTTAGTTCTTGAGTCAATTGCACCTTATAAGCGTGTAAATGCAAGTCTTTATGCATAATGTTCATCAACGACGAGCGTGAGAGGTGCAATTGTTGGGCACGACGACGAGTTGAGGTGGACGGCTCTTCAGCCACACTATCGCGAACAGCAGCAATATTTTCTGCAGTACGAGCTGTACGAGCATGCACTGGTGTTTTAATATCTCCTACAGACCCGGTTTACTCAAATTTTTGCACGATTTTTCCGATTGTACGCACATTTGGACGATTAAATTGACCGAAAAAATCACGAAGTGCACGATATGCATTTTGATTCGAACGCCCATTTTCATAATAAGCCTGAATAACTTTAACGCGTTGCTCGATTGTGTATCTTTCCATGGTTCAAATTGAGTTAGTCTGAAATTGAGAAATGTCAAATGAAATGCAGAAAAAAACTTGACGTTTAGGTGTGGTTCACATTCAACATCGGCCCTTAAAGTGTAACCACCCTTTATTAAGACGACGAGTGCGTTCATTTACACGCACACCCCGATTTCGCGCTCCACGCACACACGTAAGTTGGTGATACGTCGGTGACCCGACTACTGTGACTTGAATAACGAAATAATAAAAGGGACGCCAGCTGATAAAAAAAATAATAAAAAAATTAACACGTTTTTTGCTACTGTGGCCTTAAGAAGAGCAAGTAGCTACTTTCATTTTTGGGTTACAGGACAATAGGTAATGGTAAATATGGTAATGATTTATGATGCAGGAGAGACAGAGATATAAAGAGGGAATTACGGTATAAAATAGCATAAAGTGCGAGAGTCCTGACGCACTTTGTTCACAGATCGCCACCAATGCACAAGCCCTGTAGCGAACGAAGGAACGAAGACCAAACCTTCCATCTCTGCTAAGCAATGGGTTAGGTACGTGGAGCTAAGCCGCGACATCAACATCTAAATCTGGCGCCTAGTAGCGGAAGCCCTCGCCATGTGCTACGGCGGTACAGTCAAATAAGCACAGCACAACTGGCCGCCCGTAGCAGACAACGCAGAACTATCGACGGGACTACGATCTTCACCATTGCCACACAAAAACTACCAATTCGAGTGAAAATCAGACGGACCGGGGTCTGGGTGGGTGAGACAAGGTCGAGACAGGCCGGACATATGAAATATTGAGATGTAAGAGGTAACGAAGGATACAAATAGCAGCTTACCTTCCATTATTTTAGTCCATAATCCATCAAGTATGAATAGGAAGGTCACAAGGAACACAAATATCGCACTAATTTGCACTGTATATACCGGTGTTTGAGAATCCTGATGGTCTGATGCGTGTGAGCTGCAATATATTGAAAAAAGGATGAGTTCTCACTCGTGACAGGACAAAATGACGACTAGATATTCACTAAAATAACAAACTGCAAAAACAAATATATAAATAAAAACTGAGCACTGAATTTACTGGTGAGCTGCACATACAATTATATGAATTGTGTGCCAATTAATAAAAAGTGAGAGAGCGTGAAGCAGCCCGTGCTGCAAAGCACGCTATATGGTGAGAAATTTGAGGAGGCACAAAATAATAATTTTCGATCTAATCTTGATTCAATTTGTTTAAATCGTCAAGGTGCCACCTTACCGTTGATTTTGAGTCCTGTTGAGCACAGTTGAGGTTGAGAAGACCCGAGAACTTCGACGGGAGAATATCCAGTCGAGTAGAGACAGGTGATGATTGCATAGCGGTTTTCACGAGACTAGCGAAAATTAGCAAGATGGCTGAGTTAGGTGTACAAGTATGAAATG
Organism: Cylloceria caligata; assembly: GCA_963942595.1. Lineage (NCBI taxonomy): Eukaryota > Metazoa > Arthropoda > Insecta > Hymenoptera > Ichneumonidae > Cylloceria > Cylloceria caligata. The sequence continues at coordinate 49,664,422 of OZ012707.1, read as the reverse complement.
CGGATTTCAGACAACAGATGGGGCACGAATGCAGTTTGTGCTATAAAGATTTGACACTGCGCCATTTTGTCAGACGTCAGACGCCCACGAGTGATAAATTGGAAAAGTGTGTGCATAGTGTTGTGTTGTTATGTTCAATATGTCGAAATTTATACCGAAAGAGCATTCGTGGACATCACTAATTTTTTGTTTTCATTTGCAGAAAAACGCTGCTGAATCATACCGATGACTTCGAGAAGCTTATGGTGAATATGCTCCATGACAAGATACGTGTGAACGATGGTTTCGGCGTTTCAAAAGTGGTGACTTCGATGTTGCAGACAAGGAAAGTGGAAAGCCGCCAAAAAAATACGAAGATGTGGAATTGCAAGCATTGTCGGACGAAGATGATTCGCAAACAACAAAACAACTCGCCGAGCAATTAGGCGTTAGGTAACAAGCTGTTTCCAATTGGGTACGAGAGATGGGAAAGTTTCAGAAGACCGGTAGATGGGTATCACATGAGGTGAACGACAGGCAAATGGAAAAGCGCAAAAAACACATGCGACATTTTGCTCGCTCGTCACAAAAAAAAGTCGTTTTTGCATCGTATAGTTACAGGGGATGAAAAGTGGATTAATTTTGAGAATCCTAAGCGTAACAATCATGGGTAGACCCAGGCACACCATCCATATAGACCGCAAGACCGAATCGCTTCGGCAGAAAGACGACCCACACAACACAAGACATCCCAGGGATGTCCTAGGGACGTCATTTTCGGATATCGCAATATCCCATGGATATCCCTGGACGGTCTCGGATATCCGTGGGATATCCAAGGGATGTAAAAGTGTCTACCTTTGTGATATCCTACGGATATCTCAGGCGACATCCAAGGGATATTGCAGGTATTCCCCAAGAGCTCCCTAGGTCGTCCTAAGGACATCCTGTGGACGTCTTGAGGACATCCTACGAACATCCTATGGACATTTTTGTGCTGCATATATAGGGATATATAAAAAAAGCAAATTATGGTTTGATGATGGAAATGATTATAAAAAAATTCATGTATGTTAGCTAATATTTTATTGATAAACAGTCTTTGAGACTAACCTAACCGAACCTTAGGTTTAATATATCAAATGAATGCAAAAACTCGCCAGGTACAAAAGAAAGTCATTTCTCCATCGAATTGTGACTGGCGATGAAAAGTGGATATATTTTGAGAATCCTAAGCGTAAAAGATCATGGGTAACTCCAGGCGAACCATCGACATCGACTGCAAGGCCAAATCGCTATGGACGGAAGACAATGCTATGCGTTTGGTGGGATCAGAAGGGTGTGATCTATTATGAGCTGCTAAAACCTGGCGAAACCGTTAATACTGAACGCTACCGACAACAAATGATCGATTTGAATCAAGCTTCGCGTGAAAAACGATCAGAATATCAACAAAGGAAACACAAAGTAATTTTGCTTCATGATAATGCACCATCACACACAGCCAAACTGGTCGAGGAAACGATTGAGGCGTTTAGTTGGAAAATACTTCCGCATGCGGCTTACTCACCAGACTTGGCTCCGTCCGATTACTACTTATTTGCATCGATGGGACACGCACTTGCTGAGCAGCGCTTCACTTCTTACGAAAATGTACGAAAATGGCTCGATGACTGGTTTGCCTCAAAAGAGCAACAGTTTTTTTGGCGTGGCATCCACAAATTGTCAGACAGGTGGGAAAAATGTATAGCTAGCGATGGGCAATACTTCGAATAAAATATTTTTTATCATTTTCATACAATAAACGTGTATTTTCTATACAAAAATTCCGCTTTCATATTTATAGACCTGGTATGATCAAATATGACTGTTCATATATGATAATATATAATCTTATGTGATTATGTATATTATATGACCATGTATGGACAAGTCATATGTGATCATATATATGATCATATAATGGACAAAATTCATATATGATCTTTTTTTCACGGGATATCATAAAAGTATCTTTTAAATTCAAACAAAAAACTTGTAATAATAAATGTGATTCGCTTATTCTGATTCATCTTGATCCTGATTGTGAACAAGGTCAGGATCCTGTGTTTGTCTTAAATGTCGCTCTTTTGCATGTCGCAGCCAGTCAGTCATAGATTTTTTTATGGCATATACCGTTGCGTCTTTATGAAGTTGTAGTACAATTGCTGAAAAAAGAAGTAATAGTTATATATAAATATTAAAAGAATTCTTGTCAGAATTTGAATTCTTTTTGTATCTGAAAATGAACTCAGAACTGGTGACATACGACTGACTCCTTTTTTAATTCTCTGTGCTATCTGGGAATCTATTTACCTGTACATAAGTTGCAATGCTTCTCGGAACCTGTGCCCTGTTTTGATCTCGCATAACTGTAGGAAGAACCATCGATATTTTCCTGAAGTTGCATTATCTGCAAACTCGTTTCATTTTCACTTTCATTTTCCGAATTGCGGTTATCGGTATGGATATTTAAATCGTGCAGTATCATTTTATCAATAATATTTCTCCTGGATTCAGAAGTATTCCCAATAACCTTTTTTTGTGGTTCATTCTTTTTATTTGTAGTTTTCCTCATTTCTGGTGAATACGTAGCACTCCTTTGTCCGTCGGATGTCTTTTTTAAAAACGAAGCATTAGTTGATGCAGATTTTTTCTTACTGTTATACGTTACTTGTGGTGGAACGGGAAGAGGTTTAAGTTTCTTAACTGCATCATGATTTCCATCACTTTCTTCTTCGTCATCACTTATAACTTTTTGAGCATGATGGCGACGTTTCCTAACTGCATCATGATTTTCATCACTTTCTTCTTCGCCATCACTTATAACCTTTTTAGCATGTTGGCGACGTTTCAACTTTAATTTATTCAAGTCACTGTCCGTGGAAATATCAGTGTTTTCCGCCATAGAGAGTTTTTCCATTGCTCTGGAAAAAGTATCTGCAACATTAATAAACTTTACTTAAGCTAAACATATAAGATAATATTCAATTGGATGACTAACAAACATATATAAACAATAACTTATTTATATTTCAGGATGTACATTTATTTCCATATTGTCACACACACATAAAATATTAACCGTTATGAATACTCACTTGCTGAGCCTACAATTTTGACAATAGGGGTCTCCGTCCAACCTTGAAGTGGTTGACACATATTTCTTACACTATTATAATATTTTTTCCAATCAGTAATTGGAGGCCATAATACGACTTTGTTGCTTATTATCCAACTGCTTGGTATTACTTGCATACCGTCTTGAAATTTGACTACATAATAATTATTCTCCTTCTGCGTATTTGAGAAAAAACAAATAATTACGTTCAATGTTACGTGATAACTGTGTATTTATATTTATAAAAACAAGTTTTTATTACCTCCTACGTCCTGTGTTTGTACACTCATTGTGTCTTTTAATATTATAGTGTGCTTAAAATTGCAGCAATTAGAACTGACGAGACTGGTTATTGTAACGTAATTATTAAGATACACGTTTATTATTAAGATACACGGAGCGAGTGTTTGTAATCCTCGTCTCCGGGCGAGGTTGGTTACTCAGCCTCGCCTTCGGCTCGGCCGAGTATTTCCCTCGCCCTCCGACTCGGAGATTTGTCATTAGTAATTTTTGTTTAATATGTATTATTCTAGTATATAATAAAAATCTTTGTGTAATATTTTTCTCGTATTTTTTCTGTTATTACCAATTAACACAATCTATAAACTACAGCAGTGTATGGTCGAAATTACTTGCTCGTTTCAGCAAGTATTTGAAGGCTATGTCATCTACTTTTTCTCTTGTCTCTCCGTTCGTCAAAAGATCCCTATAAATTATATATGACCTATTCTTGTGTGGCCTGAGGATCTCCTGACGAATGGGACATGAGAAGAATAGTAGGCATAGCCTTCCAACATCGGCTGAAATAAGCAAGTAATTCCGACCACTGAACTACAACGTTATAAATACTTTATAAAGACGTATCTTAGGACATCCGTAGATTATTTACAATATCCTATGGATATCTCAACAGAATATCCTAGGATATCGTGATGGGTTATCCAAGGATATCCCTACGTTATTTTATGATATCCTAGAATATCCCTAGGTTATTTTACGATATCCGTAGGATCACTTTGGTCAATCTGGGACATTTTGGGATATCCTCAGGATAACGTGTGCTGTGTGGGGATACTCTGTGTTTGGTGGGACCAGAGGGCCGTGGTCTATTATGAGCTGTTAAAATCTGGGGAACCGGTTAATACTAAACGTTATCAACAACGATTGACCGATTTGAGCCGTTCACTGCTTGAAAAAAGGCCAGAATACCGAAAGAAACAACACAAAGTCATTTTTCTTCATGACAATGCTCCATCGCATACGGCAAAACCAGTTCGCGACAAGTTGGAAGCACTCAGCTGGGAAGTTCTATCTCGTGCGGCTTACTCACCAGACTTAGCTCTTTCCGATTACCACTTGTTTGCATCGATGGGTCTCGCACTTGCTGAGCAGCGCTTTGATTTGTACGAAGATGTGAAAAAATAGCTCAATGAATGGTTCGCAGCAAAAGGGGAAGATTTTTTCTGGCGTGGTATTCACAAATTGCCCGAAAGATGGGAAAAATGTATAACAAACGATAGGGTATACTTTGAATAAAGCACTTTCTATTATTCTTCCGAATTTAACATGTTTTTTTAGAAAAAAATCCACATTTCATACTTGTACACCTGGCAAATATCGAGACCACTCTGCCAATCTGTCTATTAATCAGCCGGTAATTAGTGATGGCTGGCTAACAATAATTGTTGTGATATCTGTTTCAGACACTCCGTCGTTCGTGATAACTCGGTTACCTGGCTTCGGAATACCAATTGTCGAAGGTATGTCTGTCAGTGTGAAATGTGAGGTGGACAGCAATCCATCGAGTGCACCGATATGGCGGCGTGGTAAGTACTGCGGTTGAAGCAATAAATTTACTTTTACACCCTCTCATTTACATATTCACAAATTTCGTTTCCTCATAGAGGAAGTTCTGTTGTCGTTAAACATTTTTTTGTGATTATATTGCCAGAGTACTTAAAATTGTCCAAAAAGTCGAGAAATCATATTTATGTTCCGCTGGTCGACGGCATAACAGAAGACATGTACGTGTCGAAGGTAAAATGATACAGTTATTGTTGGGATTGTTTGCCAATAAGAAGTAAGAGGCTGGAATCGCTTATCGCTACACACGTCACATCACGCGGCTTCAGCGCATTCTTGCATTGCAGTGAGTAGCTTCGCGATCGTGCAATTGAATAATGGAATTTATGTGAATGAAAAATTTCGGGCGCAACAATCCTTCCTCCTTAAAAAGAAAAAAATCTAAATTATTGATGATTTTTCTACTTCATTAATAACTCGAATGTAAACTAATGTCACCATGCATAAGTACAATTTTCCATTTCGTGGCCCTCATCATACATGACCAATTCTCTATATTACACTATCTGCCTATCGACCTTGTCATTATTACACGTTTGCTTGGTAATAAAATTCGTAATCAGCCAAGCGCTTTATTATCGATGAGCAGGTTCTAGACAGCCATGTGTATGGCTGGCTGTGTCGAGACGGGGACTCGTTCTTCCTTGCCCATGTCAAGGTATGTATATACTTGTGATATATCGCGTAACCGACGAGTGCTAGCGGTACTATTATACCCACTGTATGAAGTTTAGCATTATGATAATATTATCAACAATTATCAATTTTGTGTCCAGTTTATTCTTAATACTTTCTGCTCGCATTCAGAGATTTCTCAATTCTTCAAGATTCCGCAGCAAATTTAATAATTGGACTTTACCATTATCTTTTTCGCCAGTGAATAAAATTTTTCGTTCATGTTTGTTAACGTTGAATTGAAGTGTGGAAGGTAGTCTTTATTGACGGCTTGCGTGATTCACCTAAACGTTCCGACGTTGAAGTCTGGAGTCTTTACTATATAGACACAAATCTACTAAACCTAGTGTACCAGAATTTTTACGTACCTCATGTTGTGCGAGTTTTATATCGCACGATATACCTATCGATTCTCTGGTTAGCGCTACGAATAACCACTTTCCCGGCTACTACATGAAATTGATGCATTTAATTTTCTACCTTTCGATCGCGACTGCCATTCGGCAAACTGTTCAAAATTGACTGTTCGACTGAATCCTTTTCGGGCATTTTTCGGTGTTGATATAGGGCCTCGACGGCTTAATTTCCTATGCAGCATTAGTAAAGGGACCGCTAGCGCAGCGAGAACGCTCGAGCGGCGTCCGGTGTGCCACGTTCCACGACTTTACTTCGTCAAGAAATGTGGCCCCAAAATGCCTCGAACACTGATACCTCTGAGCTAGTGTCACTAGTCGTTTGTCGCTGCCTATTGGCGAATTCTTTAGTCGCTGCTATGATACTCGTTTTTCTTTCGTTAAAAAAATGTTGTCCAATTGCCTCGAGCACTGGTGAAACCAATGATCTTTTCTGATTATAAAATAATAAATAGTACCCTCTCATTAATATTAGACTTTCTTCTTTCGTTATAGATTACGTCCTATTATTCTAGTTTAAATCTGTACTTAGAGTTTATTTGAACGCTTATTAATTATGTTTGAAGAAACCTTATGAAATCAGCACCGCTCCATAACTTTTCCCTAAATCTCTTAGGTTACGGTTGCACGCGTCGAGGTAAGAGATAGGGAAAGCACCTCGGTCGAGAAGCGACGTGTCGAGGGGTATGGGTTACGCTGGGCTGTAGGTCTAAGTCGCTTCTGCCGTTCTTTTTACGACTTATACAGATTGCTTTTTCGCGATAATAATTAGGCTTGTTTTAAATTTCAATATTGGGCTTTATTTCTTATATATATAATAGTTGCTTTAATTTCTGTCAATGATACTAGATATTAATTATTTGTATTTTATTTTACCTTTAAACCTTTCATTCAATTGTTTTAACTAATTAGTTAAACGATATAGTGGCCTTAATCTTCACTAATGTTTAGTTTCCATAATCATAGCCATCTCTTGCATCCTGTCGCGGAGAACAGCGCCACTAGCGGAGAAAAGAGCATGTGTAAGCCAAGATGGCGAAGGGACGTGTATGAAAAATAAATCGCTCTGTGTTACAAAACCAAAAAGGTCGTATATCAGTTCCCCAACATGAGTTTGGCGCCCAGCAGCGTTATTAGAACCCATCGAGAATGAGTTTTAAGCATTAAAAAGCAAAAAAAAGTGAAAGAACGTGGTTCAAGTATCGACGTCCCGGCGAGCATGCTGCGCCACGAGGCTTCGAGAAGCTAGATAATGGCGGCGGACAATACGCACTGACGTTGATCGAGTCCGCAAGTTCATAAAAGATATTAGTATACTCAACGCAGCATCAAACACGCAAAAATCAATGGTGTTGAGAACGCGTGGCGTATCGAGACAAAAAAGCAGTTAGCGTCGAGAGTGTAGTGTATCGTGTATCGAGCAACCATATCGAGTGAATGCGCAGTCGATGTGTCGCGCCGGTAAGCAAGAACTACTGCTATATAAAGGAGAAGCCGCGCGGCGTAACTCGTGCAAACAAAACATAGCAGCGTATTCTTGTGTCGCGCACGCCAAGAATACGATCGAAATATTCTGAGCAAATTCTCGTCTCGAGAAAGCGTAGAATATATGCAAGCATATCGATAATTATCGTCGCGCATGGAGGAAATTATCGCAATATAAGAGAACGAATCGTAAGTGCATCGAGAAAATAACTCACACTACGATTCATCGCAACAACTACCAGATTAAAAATTTTCTGGAGAAAATTTGACAAAATCTGAGGGTTCAACGCAACGTGGGGTTTGATTCCTGATTGTCGCCAGCAGTCGTCAACACTATCAACAGCCAAGCAGTCGAGAAGCAACTCGGACAGCAATAATAGGTTAGTGTCCTCTACAATCCTTTCCTTCTTCCAGATTCGATTTCTATCAAAATGAGGGAGCTAAGGCAGCTAAAAATGTCGCGAACGATCATCAAAAGGCAAATGACGCGTATCAATAACGTGCTTAATGCAGAAACAACAGTGGGAGAAGTTCAGATCAGGGCAAAGAAAATCGAGGAATATTATAAAAGCTTTAACGAAGTTCAAAAACAAATTGATAATCTTAGAATCTCAGCTGAGCTAAGTGGGGATGAAGATAAAGAGTTAATGAATCAAATTCTAGAAGATTCAGAAGCGGACAGTACAGTACTTGAAGAAACTTATTATTCAGCGGCTTTTAAAGCTAAAAGGTATATAGACGCAGAGCTGGAACAACAACAACAAATTCAACAACAAATCCAACAACAAATTCAAAAACAAATTCAACAAAATGGTGGAAATAATCAAAACCGACGTGTACGTATGAAAATTCCGATTCTAGAGATACCACATTTTAGCGGAGAGTATGAAGGGTGGCTGCTGTTCAAGGATGCATTTACATCAATGATTCACTTGAACACCGATCTCGACCCTGTAGAGAAATTCCAATACTTGAGAAGGGTACTTGAAGGTGAAGCTTCACAAGTCATTGCAGGATTAGATACCACTGCGTCAGACTATCAAAATGCATGGGAATTGTTGGTTAAAAGTTACGATAATACAAAGCTCCTAAACAACACGCATCTCAATAAATTATTTGATTTTCCGGCAATAGTGAAGGACAAGCCAACGACAATCAGACAACTAGTTGTTCACATTCGAACACACTCAAATGCGTTAAAAACAATGAAACTCCCAGTCAACCAATGGGACGACATCTTGATCCATTTGGTCAAAGGCAACCCGGATTACAATACGAAAAAGGATTGGGAAGAAAATACCAATCGCGATCAAACAACACGACCGACGTTGGAGGATTTTCTCACCTTCCTGAGTGAACGGGGTCGAACACTCGAGATGATTGACAAATCACAAAACAAGCAAGAGTCGTCGAAACCGTCAGTGGAGAAGAAACAGGAAAAAAGGATTGCTCTAGCATCAGTGACTCAAAAGGAATGCGCAGTTTGCAAATAAAGTCATGCGGTGTACCATTGCCCGAAAATTCTGCAGTTATCAATATCGGACAGAATAAAAGAAGCAAAAGTTAAAAAGATATAAACTGCTTCGGAAAGGGACACTTCGCTGCAGCGTGCAAATCATCAGCGTGCAAAAGGTATCAAAAGAAGCATAATACGTTGCTGCGTATAGACCAAGAAAACTCGGACAATAAATCAAACAAAAATTCATCGACAAAACCAGTCGCTACACACTGCACGAGAGGAGAAAGCTCGGGACAATCAGAAAACGTAGGCTTGAGTGCAAACTTCGTAAGAAAGCCAACATCCCAGATGATATTGTCAACGGCTCGAGTCGAAGTAGAAGATGTGGATGGAAATCAACAGAGTTATCGAGTGCTGTTGGACCCGGGATCTCAAAGCAACTTTATCTCGGAAGATCACATACTCAGGTTAAAATGTAAAAAGCGAAGCGAGTTAATTAGCTGTATTAACAAAGCGCACACGAATATCGCAAGAATAACGGAGGTCAAATTGAGATCGATGTATGCAGATTACGAGATAACTATAGATTGCCTGGTGTTGCCAAGTATTACAGAAAGACTACCTCAGGTCAAGATTAACACAAATTTGATATACATTCCAGACGGATTGCAGTTAGCCGACCCGAACTTTTATGAACCTGACACTGTCGATCTACTCGTAGGCGCAGGATTGTTTTGGCAATTTATATGCGCAGACTCAATTAAGCAAGAGAGAGGAATACCTAGACTACAAAACACATTATTGGGATGGATTGTAGGTGGAGAACTCATCGACGCAAGGCAAAAAGAAACGAAATTCTGTGGGCTCGTTACGAATGCAGAACTGCAAGAACTCGAGAGATTTTGGAATCAGGAGGAGAGTCAAGAAACTCGACGACTAACGAAAGACGAAGCGGATTGTGAACGACAGTTCGTTGAATCAGTGCCGAGAGATAGCACGGGACGATTTACCGAAGTTTTGCCGAAAAAGTCTGGAGTGATGTTGGGAGATACAGAGAATCCCGCACTCAAGAGATTATACGCGATCGAGAGACGTTTTGAAGCTAACCCGGAAATAAAAAGCGAATATTAAAAATTCATGCAAGAGTACGAGGATCAAGGACATATGTCGCAGGTGTTCAATAACTCATCGACGAGATCAAAACACACGTATATAATTCCACATCAACCGATTATCAGACCGGGTAGTATGACAACGAAATTAAGAGTTGTGTTTGACGCATCGCCAAAAACTTCGAATGGAACGGCTTTAAATGAAAAATTAATGGTTGGACCAAATCTGCAAAATGATTTATTTGACATAATCTTGAGATTCCGAGCACACGAGTATGTTATAACGGCAGATATCGTGGCAATGTTTAGACGAATAATAATTCAAAAACACGATCAAAATCTGCAAAGAATATTGTGGAGACCGGATCAAGCCAAACTAATTCAAACGTATTGCCTCAATACCGTAACCTACGGTACGGCACCTACGCCTTATTTGGCTATCAGGTGTCTACGACAATTAGCAATGGACGAGACTGAGTTTCCACAAGCATGAAGGGTGCTTCGGGAAGACTTTTATATGGATGATGTCCTGATCGGTGGACGTACCGTGGAAGAAACGAGGACATTGCAAAAGCAGTTGTCTGAGCTACTCGAGAAGGGTCAATTTCAAGTGAGGAAATGACGTTCAAACGATCAGCGAGTTCTGGAAAATCTATCCGACGAGGGAGAAGTTAATAGCCTGTTAAAGATAGATAAAGAATGACCGATAAAGACGCTAGGCCTTCTCTGGGATGCAAGTTCATATACGATGCAATACAGCGTAACGGTACCGGAATCATATAAAATCACGAAACGTCTTGTATTGTCAAAGATCGCATAAATCTTTGACCCGTTCGGTCTGCCAGGACCTGTGATAATTCACGCAAAATGCGTGATGCAACGAATGTGGCAAATGAAGACGGGATGGGACGAACCCTTACCGCAAGAACTACAATCGGTATGGAACGGGTAGTATACGTCTCTACCGAAGATCAACGAGGCAAGAATAGAAAGGAATATTAACCCATGAAATGTAATGAGAGCATTTGACGGATTCGGATATGCCTCAGAGAAAGCATACGGAGCGTGTCTATACGCTGTTTCGCAGAACGAAGAAGGAATAAAGCAATCTCATCTTATCGGTTCGAAGAGTAGAGTGGAACTACTGTAAACTGTCTGTCTGCCGAGACTCGAATTGAACGCAGCACGTTTACTAGCCAAGTTGTGCGACACTGCCAGAAAGGCCTACGGTGAGAAAATCCAAAGCATTTACCTGTGGAGCGATTCAACCATCGCACTCAGTTGGATATGGCAAATCGAGTTTCGAAGATTCAGGAGCTATCGCCGGACGAAGTGTGGCACCACGTACCGTCGAAAGGAAATCCGGCAGATTTAATATCTCGTGGGATCACGGTCGAGGATTGGAAGCATAACCTGTTGTGGTGACATGGGCCGAAGTGGCTCATAACAGGCGACTGGCCGCAATGAAAGGAAATCGAAATTGACAAATCAGAAATGAAACCGTCAGCTGTACTTATCAGTACAAACACGACGTGCAATGTGTTAAAACGATTCTCGTCATTCAAAAAGTTACAGAGGATACTGGCTTATTGCCTACGATTTAATACAAACGCCTTAGGAGGAAGGATAGCAGGTCCTCTATCGGTTAGAGAGCTGGCAATAGCTGAAAAATCTATTATTATGATGACCCAAAAAGAGATATTTCAAGCAGAGCGTCAAGCTTTGAAACACGAGCGGGAGCTACCAAAGGGCAGCGCCCTTGCAGCACTCACTCCATTCTGGTGCAGATAACGTTACTAGGGTGGTAACGGTCAAAACGCCTATGGGACTGTTTGAAAGAGCGGTCAAAAATCTCTGCCTGCTACCAATAGCCGAAGAAGATTAACTACGTCTAACTTATAATTCCGTTCTCATCAAAGAACTATATTTACATCGTATATTTACATATTTACTTATTTTCTATAAAGATTATGGTTATATCAATTGGCCAGAATCAGTCAAAGACGCAAAATGATTTGATAAAACTAGACAACATAACCATAAAACACTAATTACATTTCTAATTACCAGCTTCGAAGAAATATTGCGGTGAAGAATACTACGTTGTTTGATTATTCGATAACTTTATTAGAATTTAAGAGAAATTCAGTATTATGTTCATTTTATTTGTCACGAACAACCGTCGAGTGAGAAGATTATCCATTGAAAGGAAGTCTTTCAAGGGGGGCGGAATGTCACGGAGGACAGCGCCACTTGCGGAGAAAAGAGCATTTGTAAGCCAAGATGGCGAAGGGATGTGTATGAAAAATAAATCCCACTGTGTTATAAAACCAAAACGGTCGTATATCAGTTCCCCAACACATCCTTTTACATAAATATTTATTTCTACATTCTTATTCATAATATTGGTTCGGAAAGTAATTTCATTTTTTCCCAACAGAGAACTCAATTGTATTTTTTCACAATCAACTTCACACTTAAGCGGCATAATCATATGTATTTCGACAGCTGATATAGCAAGGCTTGCTTGTGAAAAAATTCAATTGATTCTGCACAGTAGTTTTTGGTTGATGCACTTTTAAATATGGAAAGTGAAAAACAGCATTTTCAGCATATTTTACTTTTTTACTATAGAAAAGGTAAAAATTCGGTTCAAGCAAGAAAAAAATTATCCGATGTGTATGGGGAAGATGTGTTAAGTAAGCGCCAGTGCCAAAACTGGTTTGCAAAATTTCGATCCGGCAATTTTGATCTCCAAGATGCACCACGTTCTGGAAGGCCAGTTGAAGCTGATGAAGACACAATAAAGGCATTAATTGATGCAAACCGGCGAATAATAACTCGTGAGATCGCTGAGAGATTAAATTTATCGAATTCGACCGTTCATGATCATTTGAAACGGCTAGGTTTAACCTGAAAGCTCGACATATGTGTTCCTCATCTTCTTACGGAAAAAAAATTGTGCCGTCGCATTGACGTTTGTGATTTGCTTCTCAAACGCCAAGAAAATGATCCATTTTTGAAGCGTATCATCACTGGGGACGAGAAATGGGTTGTCTACAACAATGTTAAGCGCAAAAGATCCTGGAGTAGAAAAGATAAACCGACTGAAAGCACTTCGAAAGCCAATATTCATCAAAAAAAGGTTATGCTATTTGTTTGGTGGGATTTCAAAGGAATCGTTTATTTTGAGCTTCTACTGAGCCATAGAACGATCAATTCTGAAGTGTACTGTCATCAGTTGGACAAATTGAAAAGCCAGAATTGGTCAATAGGAAAGGTATAGTGTTCCAACAAGAAAATGCAAGACCACATACAAGTTTGACCACTCGGAAAAAAATTTTCGAGTTTGGATGGGATATACTGCCACATCCACCATACTCTCCAGACCTGGCACCTTCAGATTATCATCTGTTCCGGTCTCTTTTCGGTAGGAGACTTTTCATACGAGATCCAGCCCTTCCATACTGGCCATTACAGCGGGGGCAGTTCCCTGCCAACTTTTAGTCTTTGCGTTATTAGGTACAGCTATGACCATTGCCGTATCCTCTTAGCGTGAACCATGTGTACGCACTGCTCTACCGCGGTGTGGCTACAGGTCTCACCCTTCCTACCATTATTATACATGCATAATCTCTGGTAACGATATAACCTGACCATAGTGCTGTTTATGACTTTCCTTAAAGCAAGGAAATATATTGAAGCGAGGTAACGTCAGAACGTAACAACAGTACCAGCATTTCTGACTTACCTTAGCTGTAGGCCTTGACGTTGGCTAGCTGCGTAAGTATCAGTGTTTAGTTACGCCCTGCTGCGATGGGGACACTGCTGCCTGGTTGTAAATGTGTGAGCGTGTCGATGAGGTATCGAGGAAGCGCTCTCGGTAACTGTACTTCCGCACTCACTGCACATCACTTACAGCAGAGCCTCTACTACTATACTTATTTGGTTGATTCTTGTTGAAGATGTAGAGTAATTTTTATACAGGCTCCCATTTCAATAGGTAACAATGCCTTTTAATCGTCAGCTCTCTATCTAAACCCTGAACGATCCTGGTAGAAGTGTGAAGATTGTCATCTAAATTTCATGTGTCTTTTCTATACATTTAATATACATTTTTTTGTAGGTGTTATTATTTGCAAAATATGAAGGTAGCGCGATAAGTACCTGGCCTCAGTAAGAGACGACCCCACTAAGATTAAATCAATGCTAATGTTCGTAAGTGTCAAACTACATATATGTACTGTACAATTTTCAGCCAGCTGCGTCATTCAGTTTGTGTTTGAGAGTCATTGAAAGCGAATGACTTTTGTGTCTTGACTAAATGCAAAATTTGAGTATCGAGCAGTGATAATATTCTTGTTCTTGAAAAAGAAAACATCTTATGAAATAAAAATGGAATTGAACGAATTTTATGGGAACTTTGCACTTTAGTTTGCAGCAATAAAATATTGGACTACTGAATTTAAACGCGGCCGTACAACTCTAACGTAAATTTAGCCTCAATTAACCACAAGTCACATATAGCACGTCTCAGTTATTTTTTCTCCCTTTCTATTCTCTCTCTCTCGAGCTAGACGCCGGAAGGAAAATAACAATTGTCAAGGTGGGACTTAGCCCAGGGTAACAGCAACTATTGACGGTAGAGTGTTTGGTTCGGAGTTCTCGAGGTTTCGATAAATACCGTAAATAAATACCGTCAATACGGAACTCACAACTACGCAAAAATGGCGAATTATTGATTTAATCAGAACTATTCCTTGTTTGATAAAATATTACAATAAAAAAATAAAAAGAAAGAAATATCCCGTAAAATGTATCTGGGTTTTTTAATAATCAAACCGACCTGATTATTACCGCAACGAAAGATTGAATAAGAGACGAAAGTAGTATGTGGCCGAATTTGCTCCATTCCACTCCTATCCCCATCCCTTCCTACACCATGCGGCTAACCCCACCACCCCACTTTTCCACCACCGGGCCACCCACTCAACTTAAACAGTGTCGGTAAGGTGGAGATGGTGAAGTAGGTACTCTGGTGAATAAGCACGCCCCAAAACGCGTCGCTCAAACCCTTCTTGAGAGGGAGAGAGAGAGAGAGAGAGAGAGAGAGAGAGAGAGAGAGAGAGAGAGAGAGAGAGAGAGAGAGAGAGAGAGAGAGAGAGAGAGGGAGAGAGAGAGAATATTAGTTATGACAGTCTCATAACCCAAGCATCAGCGAAGGTCTGCGACACAAAGAAGACGGAGCTCTCGTTTTTGTTTCATTAACGCAGCAGATCGTGGAATATGTGCCGATGTCGATTAGCAGCAGAGCTTGGTGAGTACAAAATAAAAAATAATTTAAAAATTGTGATTTAAAATCATGTAATATTTATTTTTAATTATAAAAAATAATGTCTTGCAGAGCGAGCAGCCCCTGCATATAAACCGACACCGAGGGTTGGTTATTCGTGTTATGGAGAGCGAGAGGAGGATACATAAACTGCACAGATAGATCTAGCTTCGGAAAATAAAAGTGTCACCCGCTATCCTCATCCGCATTTGACTTCGGTGGTAGCAGATCATCAACGCTGCCAAATTTGTATAATGAGACGAGGCATATCAGGTGAGACAGTATCGATTATTCTGTACACGTTGTTGTTATTGACCAGTGCCTTCAATTAAATACTTGTTTCATTTTTTTTTTCAGACGTAAACTGTGATGACAACACCCCCAGCGAAAAATAATAAAAAAATTGATTAAAACGCAAAATTACGAGTGATAATATAAATTAGTTCCTTATAGCGATAAAAATAAAATTAACGGTGGAGGAATCCTCGACCGCGGATTACCGTGTTTGCGGGGCTGTTGCATACGACGGTAAATGTGTGAAGTGCTTTCCATAAAATATTGATTAATTTTTAAAAAATACCTGATCTTACTGTGTCTCTTATTTTTATAGCGTAATAATTAGAGAATTATAATTGAAGTCTCTCTCTCTCTCTCTCTCTCTCTTTCTCTCTCTGTGAGGGATTATAGTATATGTCTTTTACTGCAGAGCAAGCGTTTGACGAGGAGCACAGCGCATGGCTATACTGTGACGTCGTCACCTACCCTGAAAGATGAAGAAAATAAGAAAAAGACAGGAGCAAGAACAAATACAAATAAAAATGACATTTATTTTTCAAAAATTAAAAAATACCAAGAATTAGGAAAGAGGCACAGTAGATTTTCAGAACCAAAGTTGCTGTTGGTCAGGCGACACGTCACAACTGCGGAATGTTCCGTCACTGCCGAAAAACAGCGGGTCAGCGACCAGCTGACCTCGCTTGAGCAGTGAGGGGAACGGCGGGGCACGGTGGCGGGAATCTGAAACAGACCAAAATTACATAAGAAATTGCAATAAGAGGAGTCAGAATAAAAGTGGGAAAAGAAGTGTGGAGGATATAAAAGACGACTGCGAACAGAGAGGATCTCTCTTCTCCGGTCAAACTGTCTACCGAGAAAGAACTCTCTTGTGCGCAACAGTAAAACTTTGAGGTATCTGGAATTTTACATAAAGCCTAAGGATCTTGATATAACAGGGTGTGAATTAGCCCATTAGTGTGTTGGAACTTTTACAAAGAAAGAGAAATTCAGTTAAAGTGAGTGGAGAGACTAACGAAATATTAACAGTAGAATAAAATAGAACCGGACCGTAGAGAATAAGAAAATAATTCTAAAAAACTAAACAGAGAACAGAGAGTAGGAATTATTAACCGTAGAAATAGAGTTAGCTTAAGAGTATTAAGAAAAAAATCATGAGGAAAATTTTAGTAGAATAATTAGAAATAAGTAGTACAATAGTAAGTAAGAGAAACTGTTAGCGCAACGCATCGGTCAAAGTGTTAGACCATCTATCAGAAGCAAAGGAACACTTAACCTGATTCGGTGAAAGGAAATAGTAGTGAAACGCAAAAAAAGAAGGAATAGAGATCCACAACATCTAAGAAAATTGCAACACCAATTAAAAGTACGGTAGTGAGAGAAATTAGGGGCTCACTACCAAACCGAACCTAAGGAAAAGGAATTAAGAAATTAAAAGCCGGTAAAACAACTATAGGGAGGAAAACAAATCTACCAGCTCTGTCAAGCGCATCGGACCAACACTACACCACTCAACGGGACACTAAGGACAAATAAGAGAAAATCATAGAACAACTCACCTATTTCGGAGTTAAACGGGAACCATCCAAGACGGCAAACCGTGTCAGCCACCAAGAATTGTTTATACAAATAAATAAATAAAAAATTACTGAAAAACAAAATTTTTAGAGTTGACACATCACAGAAAAGAAAGAACATCACTCGCGATCTAAGGAGAATATTACCACGGAAAACACACTTATGAGCTACGGAGACGGCAGAGAACACCAGAAACAGACGACCCTGACGAGAAACAACACGAAAACCGAAAGATTTTAACTACTGCAAGAACAACGCGGACGCGAGCACAAACCCAACGTTTATATGAGCTGACCGGTGCGTCAGCAATATGTGTATGAGCCCAGCAGACCACTCATCTCAGCAGCCAGGAGGGCGCATGTCAAGACGAACGAGCTCGATTCCGCCTAGTTGTGACGTTCGCCGCCGATCCTAAATGCGCACGAGTCGGAGTCCAATATCGTTGCGGATAAAGAAGAGCAAGGAGCCTTAATATCTACTTTTACGTCGCAAACTAATTGTACGGCCAACGGCGCCAACAAGCCGAACACCGCATATTTTCATACGATTTGTTAAATAAACCCTACTTATACCTCACACAAAAGTCTATAACTAATTATCTTCGTGTTCAAGCCTGAATTCTTCCCCTCGGAAGATAAAAATTAATGATAACGTAAAAAGACCGTTACAATACATGTTCGAAAACCACTTTCGTTGCATTCAAAGTGCTGGACACCTAGTTATGATTCATAGGAGGTTGATATCTTTATTCCCGTGATACTCTTTAGCAGCATTTCGAGCATTTGGTCTGTCTTTGGCATCCTACACGCAAACAATAGAAAGCAATATGTATGCGCGATACGGCACGGAGATTTTAAGCGACGCGTTTTGGTGCCGAGTAATGTTTGTCGAGAGTGTGATGAGCGTGTTCCTGCGTACACGGGAAATGTGCGATGCGTAAGACGAGCTGGAAGAGCTCCTGCGTAGCGTGTATTCAGTGGAACGTCGAGGAAGACCGGTTGAACTTGGCGAACTCTATATCGGAATGTCTTGTATTGTGCCTAATTTCAATAGAGTTGTTCGCGGCGAAGTGATTTACCCGGACTTTGATGGGTACTGCGAGGTGCTGTTAGTTGAGTTCGGCAAGACCATTTACATCGACTGGTCTCACCTATTTCATTCGGAGTCTCTAGCCAGTATGCTGCCGGCTCTTGTCATGGAGTGTTCAATATACGGACTCGAACGCGTGGATGTTGCGGGTATTGAGCATCTCTTCGAAGAAGTGTGCGGTAGAGATGCCTCGATCACTGTCATAATGCGGTCTCTTGCTGTCGATAATGCTCCGTGGGTTCGATTAACGAATGAAAAACGCGCGGATGTGGCAGCGGGTATAGATATCGGCTACGATATAGATGCCGTGGACGAGGCCCTAACGAAGTTCTTTCTCTCTCTCTCTCTCTCTCTCTCTCTCTTACTGAAGGAGGAAATGCTATGGTATACAAATGCACAAAGTCTGATAGCACATAAGGATGAAATACGATACCAAATAGTGGATAAAATGAAACCCGCATTCATAGCGTTATCAGAGACCAGAGTGACAGCTGAAATTGGTGACAGAGAAGTGTATATGCCGGGCCATAGTGCAGTCAGATGTGATGCGGAGAATAGAAATACAGGTGGTGCAATCTTATACATAAGAGATGATATTAAATGATATGATACCAATAAATAAAATAGAATCAAACTGTTGGTGTGCTGGAATAGAGGTCAAGGACGAACATTATAAAGGAGTGATAGTAATTGTGTATCATTCGCCAAGTGCGTCGGATGCTGAATTTATAAGACACATAGAAAACATAACTGAGGAACTAACAATAAAAGGAGACTGTTTGATAATAGGTGATTTTAATATAGATGTCACGGTAGAAACGTTCTACAAAAAGAGGTTAATAACAGGAATGCTGAGTCTAGGAATGAAGCAATACGTTAATAAACCAACAAGAATAACGCAAGACAGTCGAACTACTATCGATTTATTATTTGCTAATAGGTGTGCACAAGTGCAGGTAGAACATGAGCCAAAGATAACGGATCATGCATGGATAAAAGTCATATTAGGTAACAGGAAGGAAAGGAATGAGTATAGAGAATATAAAACAAGAAACTATAGTAAAATTGATGTGAAGGAATTTACACGGATGTTAAGCATTACCACAAGACAAGTTCAAGAGGTAGAAGTAAGCCAAAGAGCAAGGATGCTCGTTGATAACATAGTGGGTGCTCTAGATAGGTTTGCACCCAGAAATATAGTGACGATTCCAAGCGTATGGGAAGGAAAAAAATGGTATTCAGAAGACATAATAGTAGCTGCAAGAAGAAGAGATAAGGCATACGGAGTAGCAATTACTACTGGTTTGGAGGAGCATTGGCAGCAATTTAAAGTAGAAAGGAATGCGGTAGTTAAATTAATAAGAGAAAAGAAGGAATATTATGAAAAGATGATAGACGATAATAAGAAGGATCCGACAAAAATGTGGAAAACGTTAAAAGAAGTAATTAAAGGAGAATCAATGGGTACTAGAGAAGTAGAGAATATAGATTTTGAGATATTGAATGACATGATGGGAGGTAGTGTAGCTGATAAATTTAATGTGTTTTATGTGCAAAGTGTAAAGAATATAGTTAATTCAATACAACGGGATATGTCTGGAAGTCCAAACCGAAGAAGAATTATAACAGGGATAAGGATGAACAATAAAAGTATAATGGAAAACTTCAATCATATTGAAATAAAGGATCTGGAGAAGATAGTGATGGGACTCCCGAAAAAGAAGGGAACGGAAGAAGGAATATCAAGTGATATACTAAAAATGGCATTCAGTGCAATAAAAGAGGAATTTGTGGAAATAATAAATGGATCCCTACGGGAGGGATGTTGCTCGGACAGCTGGAAAACTTCTACAATTATACCGATCCCAAAAAATAAACAAAGCCATAAAAGCAAGTCATTACAGACCAATTAATATGTTGCCATTATACGAAAAAGTGCTCGAATTAGTAGTAAAAAATCAAATTGAATAATATTTAGAAACCAATGACATCATAACGGAGCATCAGTCAGGATTTAGAAAGCAATATTCGTGTGAAACGGCGATTCAAACTGTTGTAGATGAATGGAAAGTGTACATTAGTGAAGGAAAAATGGTAGGAGTAATATTCATGGATTTAAAAAGAGCGTTTGAGACAATCGACAGGGATATATTATTAGACAAATTATACCAATATGGAATTAGAGACAGGGTATTAGAGTGGTTCAGAACGTACTTAAGAAACAGAACACAGCAAGTGCGATTCAATGATAAATGGTCTGAAGTTATTCCCAACGAATATGGGGTACCGCAGGGGTCAGTACTAGAGCCGTTGCTGTTTATTATACAGTAGCGGACAAAAGTTTAAGACGGAGAGGAAAAAAAAAGTAATCGTTGATTTTTTTATGAAAAGAATTGACTCAGTGGATTTTTTTTGTATTAGCTAATTAATCATTAATTCATATATTTATTACATAAATTCTATTTTGCGCGTAACAACATTAGATACAATAAACAAAGAAAACATAAATTTGTTTAATATCTTCGGGGACAAAAGTTTGAGACTATACGTAAAAAAATATTTTTTGGTAGAAAATTACAGATATTTTCCTCCCTTCAATACTTTGTCCACAGTCCATTATTTTTTATCACATCAGCACATCTTTGAGGCATTGAATCAATTAATTTTTTGCAGTCGTCCACAGTTGTTTCATTCCACGTTTTTTCAACCAAAGAGTACAAATCGTCAAAATTTTTTGGTTTATTTCTTTGAACCCTTCTTTTTATGGTACACCATAAGTTTTCAATTGGATTTAAATCCGGCGACTGCGACGGCCACGGTAATAAAGTGATTTTTTCATCTTGAAAAAAACTTTTCACTACCCGAGCCGTATGCTTTGGGTCATTATCTTGTTGATAAATAAAATTATCACCCATATTTTCGTAGGCATACGGTAACATAGTATTTTTCAATATATCCAAGTATTGAAAACGGTCCATGATTCTATTAATTCGGCGTATTGGTCCAGGACCATTGCGAGAAAAACATGCCCACACCATTACGTTTCCACCTCCATGCTTAACTGTCGGTAGAACACATCGAGGATTTAAATCTTCGCCAATTCGACGTCTTACATACAGTATCCCGTCAGAACAAATTCGGTTGAATTTGGATTCGTCCGAAAATAGCACATTTTGCCAATCCTCACTTGTCCAATGCCGATGAGCCTTAGCAAATTGCAGTCGTAATTTTTTATTCTTTTTACTGAGCATCGGCTCCTTCCGTGGCTTTCGTGCTTTCAAATTGAATTCGTCTAATCGTCTTCGGACAGTTCTTACACTAATTTGTGCATTATTATTACTGGATATTTCAGCTCTGATATCGACTGCTGAACGAAAACGATCTCTCTCGCTCAATCGATGAATCCGACGATCCAGCGTTGGCGTGGTTTTCCGCGGTCTACCGTTTTTTGGTCGATCCAAATAGTCCCCAGTCTTCACAAACTTGTACCACGCTTGCTTACAAGAAGTTTCTGATCGATTCATTTGAGTTGCAATTGAAGAAAATGTCCCATTTTGCTTCCGTAGAGACACGATTAGTTTTCGTTCAGTTGATGACAAATTACGGGCTTTACCCATACTCTTTTCGTACGTAATTAAACTTAAGACACTGGATGATACATCACAAACTATTTACAGTATTAATATATCAAATTATAGCGTGGATCGACTACGGGTATCTTGTTCGACAGATCGTCTTAAACTAATGTCTGCTGTTTACAGATGGTTGGAAGAAAAAAAAAATTGCATAATCTATATTGTTTACATTTGACGACCGAGACTTCTACATTATGAAGGTCAAACGTACATATGTATTGTAAAAAAACAACAAGCCGAAAGAAACGTTAGTACTTGTATGACAGATATATGAACCAAATTGTAATTCATCGTCTTAAACTTTTGTCCGCCACTGTATATATAAATGATATAGTTAATTTGTGTCCAGAGGAATGTGCAATAAAAATGTTTGCTGATGACACAGTGATATATGTATCTGGAAAAAGCAGCGCGGAAGTGGAGAGAAAGATGAATATGTTATTGAGTATAGTAGAAAAGTGGATAGAAAGAAATAAATTAAAAATGAATGTAGGGAAAACAAAATATATGATTGTCAGCAGTGTAAGGAAAGTCGTGAGTAGGAATATTGTACTGAAATGTTTGGATGGAACGAAACTTGAGAGAGTAGAGTCAATAAAATATTTGAGTATCATTATTGATGACAAGCTACGATTCAAAGACCACTGTGAGTATATGTTAAAAAAATAGGGAAAAAAACGAGCTTTCTAAGCAGAATGGGGAATTATGTATCTGCGTATATGCGATGTGTGATATATAAAGCAATCATAGCACCTCACTTTGAGTATTGTGCAACACTGTTAGTCGCTATGGGTGAAACAGAGTTGAAGAAACTGCAGATCGCGCAGAACAGAGCAATGAGGGTTATATTACAATGCAATCGCTATACGAAGGTAGAAGATATGCTGAGCGCGGTATAATTTGTCCATAAGGCAAAGATTGTACTATAACGTTTGTACATTTATCTTTAAAGCCGTGAAGAATCTACTGCCAAAAGAATTTAAAAATCGGCTACAAATAGTAGAAACGAAGAGTGGTAGGGAAACAAGGCAAGCGGAAAATATAGTAATACAATTTAGAAGAACGAAAAGTGCACAAAAGAGTATGTACTATGAAGGAGTGAAAATATATAATGCATTGCCAACTGAACTGAAAGGTTGTGAAAAAGTAGAACAGTTTAAACGAATGTTAAAGGAGTATGTTGTGTCAACAGTAAAGTAAGATGTATGTAGATATAAGAAAAATATGTAACACTGTGTATAAAATAGCTGAGAAAGCTAATAAACATCAATCTCTCTCTCTCTCTCTCTCTCTCTCTCTCTCTCTCTCTCTCTCTCTCTCTCTCTCTCTCTCTCTCTCTCTCTCTCTCTCTCTCTCTCTCTCTCTCTCTCTCTCTCTCTCTGAGTTGAAACAGTATCCGAAGCGTATCTCACGTCATTGGATTATCATGCTCCATTCCGTTCATTTCGTATATGTCGGCCACCAGCACCGTGGCTCTCACTGGAATTGAAAAATCGTATGGCTCAACGTAACACCCTATACACGATTGCTAAAAGATCTAGTAATGTACTCGATATGGCGATATTTAGAGAGTATAGAGACACGCTTAAGAAGGATCTCAGACAAGCAAAAAATGATTTCCACTTTCAAAGGCTGTCTAGCAACACAGATCCCAGCAGATTATGGAAAGAATTAGCAAAACTCGGCCTCGTCAAGTCATCTTTTGCATCCCCCACTCAATTTTTTAGACCGCAGGAACTCAATGCATTCTATTCTGAAATATCTAGTCAACTGCCACCGTGTTCGCATGATGAGTTTTGTAGGCTCAGTTCCAATATCCAGCCAGTTCGTCCAACGTTTAGTTTTTCCGAAATTACTTGCGCACAAGTACATCTTACTATCTCCGGCAACTCAAACTCAACATCGTATGCAGCTGGTCCCGATGGTATTTCCATGTTCTCTTTATTCAAATCGCTTACGGTATCTTGCCCTATCCTAACAGCTATGTTTAACCTCTCTCTTGTATCTTCAGAGTTTCCTCAGGACTGGAAGAAAGCTTTTCTTCGGCCCTTGTCTAAAATAAAAAAGCCTCTCTCACCATCAGATACGAGACCAATAGCTAATCTGTCTGAAGTGTCGAAAATACTTGAGCGGCTTATTCATAGACAACTGACTGATTGGATTGATAGCAATAAGATATTTGATGCACGTCAATCAGGATACCGTAGTGGGTTCAGCACTCAGTCAGCCCTTCTGCGTATTTGCGAAGATGTTAGGCGTAATATAGATAGAAGACGCATGACCATCCTAATTTTGTTTGATTTTAGTAAAGCATTTGATACAGTTCCGCATCTACAACTTCTTTTGAAACTAAAGAAGATCGGACTTTCTCATTCGGTTCTTGACTGGATTTTCTCATATCTGACAGGAAGAACTCAAGCAGTTATTGATGATCACGGAGACTGCTCTACGTGGCTACCTACGACGTCAGGAGTTCCGCAGGGTTCTGTCCTTGGACCGCTCTTGTTCTCGCTATACATCACTGACATCGGTTCTGCATTACAAAATTCACAACACATGATATTTGCTGATGACACCCAAATTTATCTTGATTGTTGTCCGTCACAACTCAACCAGGGCATTAGGTTGATATCTGAAGATGTCCATGCTATAGCTAACTTTGCGGTAACAAATGGTCTCAAGCTCAATATTTCTAAGTCTAAGATTCTTATACTAGGCAGTAATACTTACACCCGCCAGCTGGATTTCTCTGAAATATTACCGATCACACTAAATGGTGTTATTCTTCCATTCGTTAACGAAGCCCGCAATCTGGGTGTCACTATGGAGTGTAACTTGTCGTGGAAAGCTCAAGTACAGCATATATCACAAAAAGTGCATTTTACTATTCACAAGTTGAAGTTTCATCGCAATGCTCTTTCCATGGAAGTAAGGAAGTTACTTATCACTTCTCTTATTTTCCCTCAATTAGATTATTGCTGCCTTGTCTACCACAACTTATCAGATGAACTAAATACAAAATTAGAACGCCTTGTCAACCATTGTATTCGTTTTAATCTTTGACTTACGACGGGACACTCATATCACAACTTTAGACGTCAACTTGGCTGGATCACAGTACGATCAAGACGTCTTTACTTTCTTGGTATAGCTATGTTTAAGGTCGTCCGTCAAAGTACACCAGCCTACATACAAGAATTATTTACACGAACAACAACTCCAGTTGAACGACCCTCAAGGCAGCCTCGATCAAGCTTTGTCATCCCTTCTCACCGTACAGCGACTTACCATGAAGGGTTTTCGCTATCTGGCATTTATTTCTGGAACTCATTACCATCTAATATTACTACGTCGCCGAGTTTAGAAGTTTTTAAGAATCGAATCTATACTTATTTATTTAACTATGTAGATACATGCTAGGGTTAACGATGTTAGTGTAGATTGTTTTTAATTGCATATTCTTAGTTTATATTTTCATTTATATTTTATATTCTAATTATAGTATTTCTATTTATATTTAATCTTACTTTTAGTCTTATTTACTTTATTTACTTTTTTTTTGTATCATTTTTTGTATCACTTTTGAATGTATAATTTTGCCAAAGGCTTGCCAAGGCATAATAAACAAATCAATCAATCAATCAATCAATCTCTCTCTCTCTCTCTCTCTCTCTCTCCTCTCTCTCTCTCTCT
>OZ012707.1:49492120-49638455 GCA_963942595.1 Cylloceria caligata | reverse complement strand
GTCGTACTATATTTCCAATACACTCAACACTCGTGAGGCATAAGCGCATACATGATCGTTGTTCATTCCTCTTTTTGAAAGTATACTAACCATAGTATATCCCGATGCATCTGTTGTCAAAATAAGAGGCTTGGAAAGATCAGAATATCGCAAAACTGGAGCTGTGCAAGGGTTATTTTTTTTATTTCGAATGATTTTTGTTGTTTGAGTCCCTACTCGTATGAATTTTTTTCCCGTTATAAAGGGTGATTTTTTAAGAGCTTGAGAACTTTTTTAAAAAAAAAACGCATAAAATTTGCAAAATCTCATCGGTTCTTTATTTGAAACGTTAGATTGGTCCATGACATTTACTTTTTGAAGATAATTTCATTTAAATGTTGACCGCGGCTGCGTCTTAGGTGGTCCATTCGGAAAGTCCAATTTTGGGCAACTTTTTCGAGCATTTCGGCCGGAATAGCCCGAATTTCTTCGGAAATGTTGTCTTCCAAAACTGGAATAGTTGCTGGCTTATTTCTGTAGACTTTAGACTTGACGTAGCCCCACAAAAAATAGTCTAAAGGCGTCAAATCGCATGATCTTGGTGGCCAACTTACCGGGCCATTTCTTGAGATGAATTGTTCTCCGAAGTTTTCGCTCAAAATGGCCATAGAATCGCGAGCTGTGTGGCATGTAGCGCCATCTTGTTGAAACCACATGTCAACTAAGTTCAGTTCTTCCATTTTTGGCAACAAAAAGTTTGTTAGCATCGAACGATAGCGATCGCCATTCACCGTAACGTTGCGTCCAACAGCATCTTTGAAAAAATACGGTCCAATGATTCCACCAGCGTACAAACCACACCAAACAGTGCATTTTTCGGGATGCATGGGCAGTTCTTGAACGGCTTCTGGTTGCTCTTCACTCCAAATGCGGCAATTTTGCCTATTTACGTAGCCATTCAACCAGAAATGAGCCTCATCGCTGAACAAAATTTGTCGATAAAAAAGCGGATTTTCTGCCAACTTTTCTAGGGCCCATTCGCGGTCAACATTTAAATGAAATTATCTTCAAAAAGTAAATGTCATGGACCAATCTAACGTTTCAAATAAAGAACCGATGAGATTTTGCAAATTTTATGCGTTTTTTTTTAAAAAAAAGTTCTCAAGCTCTTAAAAAATCACCCTTTAAATCCGTTAAGGGTTTTGATATCTTGACATATCCCTCCATGTATCGCCTATGATAACCTGTTAATCCCAGAAATTGTCAAATAACTTTATCATTTTTTACTGTGGAATATTTAAGTATAGCTTCTTATTTCTTAGAATCCGACCGAACTCAAATAACCCGACTATATGTCCCAAATACGCAACTTCACTTCATAAAAACTCACATTTATCCGCTTTTGATTTTAAATTTGCTGCCTCTAATCGTTTCATTAGATCGGGTATATATTCTCGTGTTCTTCAAGATCGTGAGCATAGATAACAATATCATCGTCGGAGGGGCATTCCATAGGCCGAACGGCATCCTAACGAATTCAAAATGGCCACGTGGATTAGTAAATGCGGTCTTATCACGACCCTTTGGAGAGGCTTCTATCTGATAGAATCCCGCTGCGAAATCGAATACAGAAAAATATTGTGCACCCACTAATTGATCTAATAGGTCGTTGATATTGGGAATGGAGTAGGCGTCAGCGATCGTTTTTTCATTTCGGTAGATGAACACTACACTCTATTTTTATTACCCTAATAGTCGGTTTTCTTGGACCCAGACGGGAAAATTGTATGTCGAAGTAGAATGTATTATTACGCCTTTACCTTGTATGTCCTCCATTTGCTTACCTACTTTTGTTTAGTACATTCTGGCTATCTGTAGCCCCGAGTATTTATAAGAAGGTCATCTGTACTAGGAATGCCATACTGCAAGATAGCGGTACACGTGAACATATCTCCTAGAATTTCATATAAATGCGCGCTTTCCTTCAAAAGCATCTGGATCCTTGCTCCTTCTTTTTCGTTGAATTCAATAAGTCTTAATAATTCTTCGATTTGATTATAGCGGTTAGTCATTCCCGATTCTGATATTACGTGACATGATTTTTGCGAATAAAAGGTTAGATTTCACGAGAAATTTGCTACACTGAATATTTGTGTCAACGGAATATTCATCATTTTATACGATTTTGGGTTAAGCTTCGCGCTTTCTAAACGTATTTCTTTGTTTTTAATATTTTTTGTATTAGTCATCTCCTTTGGCGATTCAAGTATACAGGTTGTTTGCAAACTCTTCAAGTCTTCATAATTAAAAAAATTGACATTTTGATCGCAATGATTCGTAGGCACGAAAGGTTCAACATGTTCATGGCAACCAACTTCTTCATTTTCTGCATTTGGTACTTTTTTTATTGATTCTAATGCTTTTGTAAAATCTAAATAATTAACTTTGCCATTTACTGAATCATTTTCAACATTCCTATTCTCTCGAGGCATTTTTTCTTTAGTTGACTTTCCAATTTCTCCATTGTCATTATCGTTATTTTCGAAGGGTTCTGTCCTTTTCCTGAGTACAATTTTCCCTAAGAATACTGTATTGAATTACTGTATTTTTCTAACAGGCCCTATCCATTCTATCAATAACAGTTACTTCCATAGAGTTTGAGCAGCTCACGAAAAACACGCAGTTTAATTTTATTTTCTGCTGATATTTTTGTTTTTATTAAATTTAAATTAACCACGTTCTTTCCATCAACACTGATACTAAAATCTTCAGAGGGTTCTGTCTTTTCCATAGGCACTGTAACGGAACACATCTCGAGCATTCCGCTATATATCAAATGAGAAAATTAGGAACACCTATAAAAATACAAAGAACACATAAGACTAAAGCCCGATGCACACCAAAGCGGCGCGCTGCGACGCGCAGAGCAGCGCAGAGCCGCGACCAGAATCAAACCCGTATATTCAAATGGGCTAATGCACACCGGAGTGCCGCGACCGTCGGCGAATTCTCCGCAGCGAATTCGGGTCGCGGCGCTGCGCTGCTCCGCGCTGCTCTGCGCGTTGCAGCGCTCCGGTGTGCATTAGGTAGCGGCAGCGGTGCGACCGCAAGCGACGATTTCTTCATACTTCGGACTTCTTCGGGTGTTTCCGGACACCCGGAGGCAATCGGGATACTCAACGGACCACGTGGGTCGAACCGAATATCGTATTGAGATTCAGTTCCCTTTGTGCTAGCGTCACATGCTTCAATCGAATGGTACAGGATGGATGACGAAAAATTAGTTTTATTAGTGGGAGAGTACAAAGAGTTGTACGATCTCAGTGATGCTTATTACAGTAATCATCAGCGAAAAGAAAATTGCTGGTCAGAAATATCGGACGCAATGAAGCAACCAGGTACAAAGAAATTTCGTATTTTATATTTACAACTACATATAGTCGACTCTGGCAATAGTGCCGCAAATCTTTTGAGATTTGTGAATTTTCTTGGAAGAAAAATTATTGTTACGTCTAGGTTTGTTTATTGCCACGCGAGATTATTTCAGTTTGCCAAGGTACCGAACCTACGGATGACACGAAATAATCCTTGAACTGATTTCGAGTTTTAACGCTATTTCAGTTGATTGGCCTCCAATGTTCTTCAAACCTTGTATCGCTGCACTATTTATTTCATGATCGTTCACTTCCGTATTTTCACTCGTGAATACCATATCTTCCCTTAGAAAATGATGTAGGCAACATGTTGCTATTACAACGTTGTCTAAATTTTCCGGGTTCAATTTGATCTTCTTTGGTAAATACGGAACTTCTGCGATTGTATGCCAAACGCATTCTCCGAAACTCTTCTAGCTCCGGATAATCTATAATTAAAAATTCTTTTCTCGACATCCTTACTAGATTGCGATCCTGGATACGGTCGCATGATATTGCGTTTCAAAGGAAACGCTTCGTCTCCAACAATTACATGGGGCATTGCTTGGTTTGTTCCAGGCAGTGTTTTATCCTCAGGTATCTTCAATTTGTCGTTCCGAATAGCCTTTCCCAAATTGGACGCTGCGAAAATTCCTCCATCGCTATTTTTTCCATATGATCAAATGTCCACACATATAAATCGGTAATCGGCATCAACAAGGGCTATCAAAACAATACTAAATCCTTTTTTATAATTGAAAAACATTGAGCCGGAGTTTGCAGGTGCTTCTATAACGACATGCTTCCCATCTATAGCTCCAATGCAGTTGGGAAAGTTCCATTGTGATGCGAAACGTCCCTCGATCCTATTCCATGCGTTTGTATTGGGCATGGGCATGGTTTTCGGTGTCAATTTTTCGCAAATTATTTTGCATACATCATTCACTATGTTTCCGACAGTACTATGCTCTATGTGGAAACTGAAGGCGATCGTTTTAAAAGAATCGCCTGTTGCCAAGAATCTGAAAATGATGAACAATGAAACTCCGCAACAACGTGAAAAAAATTATTTATTGTTTTTTCTGTATATTCGACGAAGCTTCTGCATGCAAACAAACGTGGAAGAAACTTCGGGATTCTTACAGGAAGCACTTGAAAAATAATAAAACAAAAAGCGGAGACGGCAGTACAAAGAGAAGACGATGGAGATTGGAAGAACAGATGTCTTTTTTGTCGTCGTTTTTTGAGGATAGGCCGAGAGTCGAGACAATCGCTTTAACTGAAGAGGTTCTAGATTCTGGTAGTGGTGATGACGATGATAACCCAGGTATTATTTCCGAAACACATAATAATAAGAATTAGGTCGATATAAAGTAATCCTTTATTATTTTATTATATGCGGTC
The DNA here is from genome assembly GCA_963942595.1 of Cylloceria caligata. NCBI lineage: Eukaryota > Metazoa > Arthropoda > Insecta > Hymenoptera > Ichneumonidae > Cylloceria > Cylloceria caligata. The sequence continues at coordinate 49,633,659 of OZ012707.1, read as the reverse complement.
ATATGTTTCTTACGAGTGATAAATCTTAAGCGACAATGATTTGACCAAATTTTTGATGGAAGATTTTCGGCAGTTCGCAACCCGGTTAGAGTCAGCGCCACCTAAGATCCCTGTGTTATCGATCTCAGAAAGATCTCTAACCATCGAATCATTAATTATTTTTGTCAACTCTGATTGCCTCACTCATTCATTAAATAATTAATGAGGCAACCAGACCTGACGATTTTTACTTTTTAAAGAAATCGTGAAAAAATATTGCCACAGCCCGGGTTCGAACCGGGAACTCCAGAATTCTAGCCTGGTACGTTACCAATTACGCCACCGCGGCTCTAGCAACATCAATTCACGATCTCTATTTTTAATGTCAATTAATACGCCTTTATTATTTTATTATATGCGGTCATATGTTTCTTACGAGTGATAAATCTTAAGCGACAATGATTTGACCAAATTTTTGATGGAAGATTTTTTTTTTTTCTTCCATCAAAAATTTGGTCAAATCATTGTCGCTTAAGATTTATCACTCGTAAGAAACATATGACCGCATATAATAAAATAATAAAGGCGTATTAATTGACATTAAAAATAGAGATCGTGAATTGATGTTGCTAGAGCCGCGGTGGCGTAATTGGTAACGTACCAGGCTAGAATTCTGGAGTTCCCGGTTCGAACCCGGGCTGTGGCAATATTTTTTCACGATTTCTTTAAAAAGTAAAAATCGTCAGGTCTGGTTGCCTCATTAATTATTTAATGAATGAGTGAGGCAATCAGAGTTGACAAAAATAATTAATGATTCGATGGTTAGAGATCTTTCTGAGATCGATAACACAGGGATCTTAGGTGGCGCTGACTCTAACCGGGTTGCGAACTGCCGAAAATCTTCCATCAAAAATTTGGTCAAATCATTGTCGCTTGATATAAAGTAATGCAATAGTCAAAATTATAATCTGTATGATGAAAATAAACATATGTATAATAATGAGGCTCGATAAACTTTCAAACTGAAGTACATGTTAATCATTGATCGACAGTCACATCGATCTCTCGAGAAAAGGTTTCAACGAAAATTATATCGGCAATATCGCCATCAGCGTCACCATCACCATGCCCATCGCCATCACCATCACTCGCAAGCAACAAGTTCATCCGTAAACGTAAGATCCTGTTGGCGTTGTGAGCGTTCTTCAAGATTATTTAGCGCAGAAATCTAATGCGAAAAAATGTGACTCGCAATCTGTTCACCCGATAGATAAATTTTGTTCTTCGCTTGCGGATACCATAAAAACATTCTCTCTGCAAACGCAGGTGGAGGTAAAATCGAAATTATTTGCAATCGTTTCAGAGTATGAATTCAGATCGGTTACAGAAACATCGAACCCTAACGTTAATTATCCATTGATAATCCGTGAACACTCTCTGAATTCTTTCTCATCTTCAGTCAATAATCAATCCAGCCCTTTCACGTATGAATATTCGGAGTCGCCTTACTAAGGCATCAATTCTTTACAAAAACGCACAGATTCTACATCGACGATTATTGCAGAGAGTAGCAATACGACCATGTACAACCTTTAAACCTTCTCGTTATTTCGTGAGTAATTCTTTCTGTGATCTGATAAGCCATTTTAGTTTCCTATAAGCATACTCGAATGGTGCATTGAGTTTTTATATGTAAGCTAAACCTTTCATAATTAGTCAAACCCAAATGCTATTTTACTTTCGCATAATTCGATAGAATAAGTATATTATGTTTTTATATGTGTTTCGTTTTATAAATTGTTAAAAGCCTCCATAAAGTTTATATATAGATATGAAAAGTCACGAAATTGTAGCGATTATTGTAATTATCAACTTACCTCAGACAAACTACTAATCTTTCTACGGATCCTATTGCACGTCGATAATTCGTATCATTTTTATATATTTCTGGTTTCAAAATCACCAGCAGTTCGTTAAACGTATCGATCGACATGCGAAAATATGCATAAAACTTTTTTTCGTCTCTTTTGAGACTTTCAAATAGAGTATGAAATTCTCCATGCATCTCTCAGTCGCTACAGAGTTCATGCACCCATTTCTTTTTCTTTCCCGACGCTCCTTCACAAAGGAGTGATACAACGAAAACTTCTTCATCTGAACTGTCCATCTTGACTTCGAGTTTCAAACTAAACCTCGCGAATGGTCGCAAACGGTCGCAAACGTTCGCAAGCGGTCGCACCGGTGTGTATTACCTCGGTCGCTGCGCTGCTCTGCGCGTCGCAGCGCGGCGTTCTGGTGTGCGGGCTCAATTCTTCTCGCGTATCCTACACTTCACACGTCGCACAAGCGATAGTGATTACTAAAAGAAACCAAAATCATAAAATGAAACCAACAAAGCAAGAATAAAAACGAGCACAAGCGTCTGAAGAACTAGGATAATAACAGAGGCAAGTAAGCTGACACATCGCATCATCTAAGCTCACACCCTCCAAACGAGAGTACTTAATCGTAGGCAAGACTGCTAAACCACAGGAACATTCAATTAAAGCAACTACCTTACGCGACGAAACCCGTACCTCCGGGCACAGACCCTACGCGAGGAACAGGCACGGCCCACCGAGCCTACCACGGGGCAGGTACGAGACGGACAATGGAGCATCCACAGTTCCACAAAATTCCACCAATCGCGGAAACACAGGGTACTGTCACATCTGGCGACACGACAGAAGCCCCACACGATTCACAACTATTAAAACAACACAAAAATACTGTAAAAATGGACTTTCAGCAACAAATGAAAGCACAAACATTTTCACCGATGTAAAACCACCATGAGAGAACTAACTAATCACGAAAAAAACATAAAACAAGCCTGAAAACACTAAAAAACACTAAAAATTCGAGGTTCAGACAGAAAACAAAAAGCAACTAAGAAAAATCTATTCAAACTACGAGTTAAAAAAAAGTATGAAAAAAAATACTCGAAGCACAAAAAGGCACCCTAAAAAACCAAGAAAAAAGAATAAACCTACAACGGGTAGGAAAGTAGCACGGAGGCAAGGAACAAAACTACGAAAGGCCCGTTTCAACCTCCTAGATCATCGAAAACAGAAAGAACAGGTTAAATTCAAAGGTCTAACGGGACTCCAACACACGACCCCGTGCACCTCTCACCACGGCATCAAATGACAAACATCACGTGGTCGCCCCGGAAACACCCATTCAGGGCCTACATGAAGAACTATATAAGTCACGACGCGATAAGCTCGTGAGCTCACATAGAATTCCACAGTCCTCAAGGCTAAGTATTGCCCAACAGTCACCTCACAAAAAGTATTAAAAAGGTTTATCACAATTACTTGTTAATTATAGTGCTCACTCGATAAACCGATTCCCACGCACAGCGTCGTGGCCGTTAGTTCGTCGACCGAGCTAATTAGGTTCACTCTACGAATAGAAAGGTTCCCTTGCATAGCGCTTCTCCACCCTATATTTACAGAGTTAGGGCGTCGTTCATTAACAAGTCTCTAAGCAAAGCGACGTAGCTATTCGTCTCTTGAGCGGTGAAGATACGCGTGTTTCAGTACCCCGGACATTGCGTCCCGGCTAGCTGGACCGCGCACGTAGCATACGATTGTGTGTGCCTGCGGCTTTCCACCTACCTTACCGACCTACGCCCATTTCCTACAGGTTTAGAAAAACCTTTACAATACAAGAAGACCAATGCTGAAATGGTGATAAGACGCACGTCTGCCATAGACTGTGAAGTAATCACAGCCACGAACCCGCGGGGTATTATAGTCAATGGGAAGGAAGGAAACTAAATATAATAAATTATAATCGAAAAGAAGCAAGAAAAATAGGTAGAGACAGCAAACGACGAGTGCCAGAGAATTTCGCTATAAAAAAACGGGCCAGCGACCAGCTGGCGATAAATAGCAAAGGAGAAATAAAAATAATAATACTGAAAGAGAGGTCCGAGAAACGCATGAGTTATATGATAAGTTATATGATCGGTTCAAGCGTACCGAGGTTTGCGGGCACTAGGACACTGAACCCGGACCTGTGACAAACACTAACTACGTCACACCACCGGAATTCCCTCGCTGCCGTAAACAGCAGGTCAGTGACCAGCTGGCCTCGCTTGGCGGCGAGGGGAAGACGGGTAGCGCGGTAACGGCAAGCCAAGAGATTAATAAGAATCGTTAAATTAAAAAATTGGAATTGAAAATTATAAAGATGTGAATGAGGCATTTTTAATCAAAAAACGTTTTCGTAATAGGTGCATTTTGGAGTACTGGAATCGTTTACACTTACAATTGTTTGAAATAAGTGTTTTTGTAAGAAAGAAAATCGAGTCGATGAGGGCGGAAAACGAAGACTACAGAATAAAGAAGGAAAGGCGAGTTATTTAAATAATATAGAAATTATTAGTGGAATATCAAAGAAATTGACTTTAATCTAAATTTAGATAGGTTTTAAGTGAATAAAATTAATTGTATAGAATTGATTATATAGAATTAGGCGGATGGTGTTTAAGAAATTAGAATTCGAGCGCGAAGCATTTAAAACAGTAGAATAGGCAAGGAATGTATAAGCGAGTCGATTTAACGAGGATAGTAGGGAAGTGAAGCAAGTGATAGATAGAGAGATCTATAGGTACGATCGAGACATCGGCTGTAAGAGCAAGTGCGACGCGTTTAACTGTGTATGTGTGCGTCAAGTGACAGGCTCACTACCAACGCACGGAACAATAACAAACTACCGAGCTGGAAGTAACGAGAATCTATGTAAACGTAATACCCGAAAAGAATTGTGAAAATAATCGTAGGAATTAATGAATTTGAATGCATTGTACTGGTTATCGGTGCCAAGAAACCGAACACTGACATTCTTATTTTAATTGTTTCATTAATAAAACCCTATTCTCACCTACCTAGAAGTCTAAAATTGATTATTCCAGTGATCGAGTTCGAATTTCCCCTGGAAAATAAAAATTACCGCTAACAATAGGAAATTACCGTTACAAGAAACATGCGAAATCGATAACCACTCTGCGGTCTCTCAACAACAAATAATAATAATAATAATAATAATAATTACAATTTTGTTTTTTGTTTTTTTTTTTTTTTTTCGAGGGGTGGCGGAAAATCTTTAGAAAGACAGAGAGGAGGGACCGCACTCCTCAATAGTGTAGGATTTATATCCACTAAAAACCACCAACCTCTTTTCCAGATGTTGTGTAACGACCCCGGAACCGCTTCCGCATTTCGTCAGGGTCGTTCTGTTCCTACGCCTTCCAGGCCTCTTCATTCTTTCCTGCTTGCCTATGGCCGCGGTCCGGCCCAAGCTGTGATTCTCTGCCCAATTCCATTCGCTGACACGCTATGGAATAACTGTTTTCACTGTGTCACTTCACTGTGGTTAGCTGGACTCGGCACTATTTTCTCGCACTGCACTGTTCACTATGCTCACGATGTCCAACTAGTTGTTGTCTGCTCCGGCTATTACTCTGTTGTTTTCTTCTTGTTTCTTCTGGCGTAGAACTGTTTCGGCAAAATTTGTCACCGCATCCCACTTCTCCACGGTGATCAGCATCGATGCCACTATGTTCTCTGGGGTGATAAGACCTAGTGACTCCTCCATCCTTTCCCTCTCATCCCTCCATCGATTACACTCGAAGAAGGTGTGATGAGCGTCGTCGCGTTCAGAATCCCCGTAGATACATCGCGGATTTTCCACTTTCCCGATCTTGTGAAGGTATGCGCTAAAGAAGCCATGCCCGCTCAATTGTTGGGCCAGGTGAAAAGTCACTTCCCCATGTTTACGATTTGTCCATAGGGCCAGATGTTTGATGAGTCTGGCTGTCCATCTTCCTCTTGCGTCACTGTCCCGCATGCCCGGCCAAAGCTCCATGGTGCAATCCCTCTCCTGGTTCTTCGTCTGTTTTCGATCGTGTTCAGCTCGTCGTAGGTAGACTTGTTTCTTCTCTCTCGCGAGGAGCTCGATGGCTACCACTCCAGCAATGACCGGTCCTGATACCGTCCGGTTTGCACAGGCCACTCTCAGGGCTCCTCTTCTTTGTACCGCGGCTATACGCTTCCTTCGGCTTTCCGGTTCCAGTGCGTCCGCCCAGATCTCTGCTCCATACAGGAGAATCGAGTGCGTCACTGACGTTTGCTGGTCGTTGGTCCTCTCACGTTTGCCATGAGACGGCTCAGTGCTGCTACCATAATCGCCGCTTTGTCTGTCGCCTTCCTGATGTGTTCCCAGAAGGTTAGTTTGGTGTCCAGGGTGATGCCGAGATACCTCACTACGCCCTTTGTTTCCACTTCCTCGTTTCCGACGCGCATGCGCAGTATGTTCGGGATCCTCTTCCGAGTGAGAACTACTATCTCCCTCTTCTGCGTGGCTAGGCTGAGGCCGTGGTCTTCCATCCATTAGTGCGTCCGCCTCATGACCTGGTTAAGACGCCTTTGTGCCGCTTCGGGGTCTCTTGCTGTGATGACCGCGGCGACGTCGTCTTCGTATCCTATCAGGTACGTGTCATCTGGCATTTCCATCCGTAGAATTCCATCGTACGAGATGTTCCAGAGATCTGGTCCGAGGATCGATCCCTGGGCTGCGCCTGAGGTGATGACTTTTCTCTGTTGTCCTTCTCGTGCGTCGTAGAGCAGTACTCGGTCCTTCAAGTAGTCGTCCACCATCGCGAGGAGGTACGCTGTTACCTGGAAATTTACCTTTAGCGCCTGCATCATGTCGCACAATCTTGCTGAATTGTGTTACGTCAAAATCGCGGCCTATCTTACGAACCCACGAATTTAACATAGATTTCACGTTTCGGTGTATCTTTTCCGTGCTCTGGTCAAGGAGAATAAATTCTCCCTTTACCACACCCGACGAGAAAATACCGAAGACGCAAGCCCGTTTTTGAGTCTAACCTCGCGGAAAATTACTCGGGATAGGGCTGGAGTGCGTTTTGTTCTTGGTTGGGGGATAATCACTTCACGAATAATGGGGAGGGACTTGAATAACAATTTCATGCGGAGCAAGATTTCACTTTAATTGGTAATTGAAAATTATACCTACGGTTGTTTGTTGCTGTGGTTCTTACTGTTGAACGTTGGTTGGGCGTAGATTAGTGTAGTCAGACAGATTAAAAATCGAACGTAGGCGTTGGTGCGTATTAATAATTATTTATTGAAATAAACTACATGAGTAGTTGAATGTTGCACGTTCAATATCCCCGCTTTTACTAGGGTTAATAATTATAAGTACTGTACTCTTACTCTGTACTACTTGAAACTATACTTTGTGAAAATTAAGCCGTGGTGAAAAATTATCGTGCTGGACTGCTTTATTTCCCGGCAAACAGTACTACTTGTTGCCTTGGAAAAATTCTAATTCACTGCCGGCGACTTATTGACTGCCAGGCTAGTGATTAGTCCTCTACTTGACCCCCCGTGAAACTGTGTCGCCGGCCGATTTTCGCGGCCTTTTATAGGGCTCCTGAGCGTCGAAAATTCTTGTCGTCAAGCGCGTAAAAGAAGAGAAGGGATAAAACCCTATCCTGATTATAAGAATTTCCCCGTGGTCCATCTCGACCATACACGTATTCATTCCCCTTACTCCGCAGAGTAGCTTCTCGACATGCAGAGCCATAGATCTATGCAAGTGCATCGGTATGGGGCGCTCTGATTTGTCCGCGCGATGTGCTACACAGAGGACCACGCGATTAGGTGAGGGAACGCGTTCGAAGCGTTTTTCCCCTGAAAATGAGGCGATTTTTACCACCCCGCTTCTTGGCCTACTTTCAATAGAGTTTCCTAGTTTAGGTAATATCCTTATGCTCGCTTATCTGTAGATGTGTCTATGGTAATGGCTTAGTTTTTCAGCGTTTTTACGGAACTTAAATAAATCCTTCACATGAAACCACTAATAATAATTTTGTTACAGCTTCTGTAGTTAATTTTGACGTATGCAACCTGATTTCTGCGTTAATCTCTTATTAGTATAAATGGTTTCGTTGGGTTATGGCTTATTCCATACATCATTGGTTATTCGTTAAATTAGTGATTACTCTAGTTATAGCTAATGAGTTTTCTTAAATAATTTGTTAGTTAGACGTTAGATTTCTTATAGTTACTAAGTTTTCTTAAATAATTTGCTAGTTAGACGATTATTCTCGTGCTATAGGAACGAGAGCGAGAGAGAGAGATAGAGATTTTACTTGAGAACGACTCATCTAACTTGGTTACTCGTACATTTTGTTCGTACGCAAGTCGGCTAGATCGCCGTTCAGCCCTAGCGATAAGGCGTTCGTCGTGGCGCAGAGAGTCGCGCCAGCCTCGCTTTCCTGCAGAGGAAGCTCTATTGAAACGCGTTACCATTTTCTCTCTTTCTCGATTCGTTTTACTTTTAGTATTTAGCTGTAAAACAATCTTAACATTCCATTTTATCCTGTCTATATATGTGTAATGTATTCCACATGAATAAATTGATGGTAAAACGAGTATGTCTATGCATGGAAACGAGAGAGAGAGAGAGAGAGTTCTTCTCTTGAGAACGACTCGCCTAACTTGGTTACTCGTACATTTCGTTCGTACCCAAGTCGGCTAGATCGCCGTTCAGCCCTAGCGATAAAGCGTTCGTAGTGGCACAGAGAGTAGCCTACCCTCGCTTTTCTGCAGAAGGAAATTTGTTTAAACATGTTATAGTTTTTCTCTCTTTCTCGTTTAGTCTTACCTATGGGTGTTCAGCTGTAAAATGATCTTAACATTTCATTTTATCCTATATATATATGTATAACATATTCCATATATATAATTTACTAGTAAAACAAGTAATTTTATACATGAAAACGAGAGAGAGCGAGAGAGTTCTTCTCTTGAGAATGACTCGCCTAGCTTGGTTACTCGTACATTTCGTTCGTACGCAAGTCAGCTAGATCGCTGTTCAGACCTCGCGCAAGGCGTTTTCGTTGCGCGGAGAGTCGGCCAGCCTCGCTTTCCTGCAGGAGAAGCTTCATTGCAACTTAATTTTAGTCTCATCTCTTTCTCGTTTTTCTGTCTATTTTTCGCTATTTTACCATAAATTAATCTCAATATTTCCTTTATCCTTTCTATATAGGCATAACGTGTTCTATATATTTATGATGGTGTTTTTACTATAAATTCCAATATTTTACGAGAGACATGTTAATATATAGGCATAACATGTTTTATATATTTATGATGGTATTTTTACTATAAATTCCAATATTTTACGAGAGACATATTAATGTAATCCCAAGAGAAAAGGGGAATTAATCCTGACGTACTGATCTTTCTTCTATTACCCGACTATACTTGGTAAGCTCATTAATTCGATGTGGGTTGTACTTGTTTTCGAGTGACAGCCATGGGTAGTTTCCATATGGAAGCATAATTGTTCTTTTTGCTGCTGATATTTTATCTACAGTATTCGTGTGAACATTTTAATAGTCATAAACCTTTCGTTTAAATCAACAGTTCCTCTGCTTTTGTTAATTGTTCCGCTTAGTTAATAATTGTTCGTGATTTCATCATCTTTGTAAAGAGAGAGAGAGAGAGAAGATTTCAGGCAAGAGCGAGAAGAAAGGGTGCGGTCGCTTGGTCACGTGATAGCGTTCCCTCCAACCGCTCCCTTATGACCAACAACGCCCCGACGGCGACTAGCCGAACCCCTGGTCTAGGATTGAGGGTAAGGCCGCGCTGAATCATAGATCCATAAATGGCAGTCGATAACCGGGTCTACGCAGTAGATCCCATGGTTTGAAAGTTTGCCTTTTGACCGGGAGCGCCGAAAAATTCCATCTTTACAAGATTAATTCTTCCCGGGAGACGGTCGGTAGGGCCGTATCTTCACCCTGTTCCGATCTCCGTCACTAAAATCGCTCTCCTCTCCCCTTAAGAAGTTCGAGAATAAAAGAAAAATGTGAGAGGTTACTTTTACTGTAGCGAAACTAAAACAGAAGAACTTTAACGTAATCGAAATGAAAAAAGATAAATGCGACGTTACGTCAGGACGTAACAATTGAAGGCATTCTTCACGTCGAGCGTAGCCAATACGATCTCTCGGGAGTAATGGTTGCTCTCCCGCGTTGCCTCAACTGTCTTCATGACCTCTTGAACTGCGTCTACCTTGGATCGTCCTTTCCTGAAACCAAATTGTCTATCGGACAAGTCACCTGCTTCTCGTATAGCTGTATGTAGTCGCGGGTTGATCATTCTCTCCAGCAATTTCCCGGCCGTGTCCAACATGCACAGTGGCCTGTAGGCTGACGGGGAGTTAGGGTCTCCTTTGCCTTTGCTGATTAACACCAGACGCTGCGTCTTCCAGCGTTTGGGAAAAACTCCGCTCTTCAGGCAGCAGTTGTAAATATCGAGAAGCAGTTTCGGGCGGGCGCCTGCCACAGCCTTCAACACTTCTGCCGATACGCCGTCAAGTCCTGGGGCCTTCCTGTTCTACAGTGATTTGACCGCGTCCATCAGCTCCTCCTCATTAAATAACGTAATGTCCTCAATCCTGATGTCGAGGTCCTCCTCGGTCCTCGGTGGGTGAGTCGGGAATAGGGTATCTACGATGTTTTTCATCCTATTCAGGTCCATGCTCTCTCCTTCCGAGAAGGCTTCTAGTTTCCGCGTCACTATCCTGTAGCCCAATCCCTACGGGTCGTTATTCACGTCCTGTATAATGGAATTCCAGCGCTCCGTCTTGCTGCGGCCAATTTGACGCTGTAGGATCTTCTTGGCATCTTTGTATTGAGCCGCGATGACTGCTGCCTCATCAGGATTCCTTCTTCGAAATCGGGTTGCTTTCCTTCGCAGTCGGAGGCATCGTTTTCGCTGATCAGCGATCTCGTCGGTCCACCTGTACGATGCCTGCTTGTTTGCTGGTCGCTGCTTTCTCGGCATCGATGCTCTGCACGCTTGCAGTACTAGCTGCATCGTTTCGTCCACTAATTCTTCTGCACTTGGGTTTTCAACGTGCATCGAGATTCTCCGTCCGTTGAGTATCGCTATACGCAGTTTCCTCTCGTCCATTTTGGCAACGTTCCATCTTGGTGGTAGGTCCCTGCTGATCCTTGGTGCGTTTCCTCCTTCAAATAATTCGAACGTGATGTATTGGTGGTCGCTGCCTGTGAAGTCTTCAATCACCGTCCATTTTCTCACACATGGCACTTCGCGTTCCGATGCAAACGAAATGTCCGGTATCGTTCCCCTGTAGCCTGGTCGTCGGAAAGTCACAGTCGAACCGGTGTTGAGCACTGTGAGGCTTAGTCGTGAAACCATTTCCATTAATCGTCTGCCTCTCTATCCGGATGCGGCATACCTCATTCCATCGCTCGAGCATTGATATCTCCAGCCACGATGATTTTTCCTTCCATGTCCCGTAGTTTGTCTTCCAGGCTGTTGAGCTCCTCTTTAAATTGCCCGATGCTTTCATTGGGCGTGAAGTAGCAGCTCACGTAGTAAACGTCCCTCTGTTTAATCCAGACAAAGCCGTTTCCTTTTCCGTGATCTTCTACTCGGCCTTTTCCGGGATTCGGGACCCAAATGGCTGCAGTGCCCAGGTTGTCCGCGTACCAGTTTGCATTCACTTTATCACGATATTGTTCACTGATAATAATCACATCCCATGTTTTTTCGCGCACTAGTTGTGTCAGGAGGTCGTTGGCCGTCCTGCTCCTGTTCAGATTTTCTTGAAGTACCCTTGTCATTTCGAGGTCCTGTTTTTAGCACTTTCCAACGCTCTCCGAAAAGCGGCACATTCCCCTGTTACCGGCACGTGGAACGATTGCGCTTTGTCCGCGCACAAAACACACCGCGCTTCCCTATCGCACTTAGCGCCTTTATGACCGGTTTCACCACACTTATAACACATTTTACTCCTATCCGGGCCACTACAGTTTTTGGCTTGATGCCCATACCCTAAGCACCTGAAGTCCGTCCTGTTATGAGAGGATTCCAACATCAGTGCGTTGTTGTTCTGTTGACCTTTGTTTCTCCGTGTTCTCGTAGGATTAGGGCTCTCCACGCTTGTTGCCTTGTATGCAACGTTGGCCAAGTCATCCACCAATGTAGCACTGCGGTCGCTTGTTTTCCACGCCGGGGAGCCCGCTTGCCCACTCCCTGTCGACGCCGGTACTGGGGTATCCCCCCCCTGCACCGTAAACTTTTTTCCTTGTTCGCTGTAACTCATAATTGGTTTGTTGTAGGGGTTTTCCTTCCCCTGGATTTTAGTGGCCTTTTACGACAGGCATACCTTACCTCGGGAATATTCTAACCCCTATCCCGCAGGGGTATAATAATAATAATAATAATAATAATAATAATAATAATAATAATAATAATAATAATAATAATAATAATAATAATAATAATAATAATAATAATAATAATAATAATAATAATAATAATAATAATAATAATAATAATAATAATAATAATAATAATAATAATAATAATAATAATAATAATAATAATAATAATAATAATAATAATAATAATAATAATAATAATAATAATAATAATAATAATAATAATAATAATAATAATAATAATAATAATAATAATAATAATAATAATAATAATAATAATAATAATAATAATAATAATAATAATAATATGATAATAAGCGCGGGCACACTGCCGACCGTTGTTATAAAAATTTTCCTCCTGAAAGCATGGAGTCGGGAAATATATCGATATTTTGTCACTTTTGTAAAAACCATGGACACACAGCGAATAGATGTCCTCAATCACCGTCAGCCCCCCCTAAATGAATGTCTTTACCGCAAACACAGGTACCGGTCAATCTCCGATACCAAAATCCTAGCGATATTCGGTGCCAAATATACAAAAAAGAAGGCCACGGGGCTCATATTTGTCCATATCGTAACAACCACTCCCCGCCTTTAAATATCAACTGATCGGAAAATCGCGGAAATATTAATAATTTCAATAATAGTTCCATGAATTCAACAGGACCATGTTTTTATTGCAAACAACCCGGTCATTTTATCCGTGAGTGTCCTGCTCGAAGGGAGAACGATGCAACATATGGAAGTACGGGAAACTGAAGTGGTCTTCCGAGTACGGGTGCGCCCAGGGAGACGCTGCTAAACATGCATCCGATCCGTACTATTTCAATCGCAGCTTCAACCCTCAACCGCGAGTAGTCCGAATCTTTGATATACAATTGCATCGAGAAAGTAGTGTTCCGACGGTTACGATAACGGCATCGGAATAAATATCCCCTATCACTCTTATGGTTGATACGGGAGCCGGGCCGAATATTTTAAAGAAACAATTTGTAAATAAACATGTCGTTATAAATCACGGAGAAATTTTACAACTTAATGGAATAACAACAAATTCGATTTTTACCTTAGGACATATTGCCATACATGCGTTCGGACGTTTCGCTACTTTCCATATTGTAGATAATAACTTCCCCATAAAGGAAGCCGGTGTATTGGGTTCGGAATACCTTGACGGCAATCGCGTGAAAATTGACTATGAAAAGAGACAATTGAAAATGCAGAATGTAAGAATACCATTTGCAACTCAGGAAACTATTGTTATCCCTGCAGAGTCCACCAAATTGTGCTTCGTGAGAGTAAAGAATTCGGATTTACGGGAAGGTTACCTGCCTCCCCTGCAGGTGAAGGTATAAACATAGGAAGCGGGTTTGTCATTAATAATAATTGCAAAGCTTACATTTATGTGACAAATAGCAATAGGTATTCGGTTCAAATCCAGGTACCAGTACTAGAGTTAATGTCATCGGAGGAATTAACTTACGGTACAGGAATAAGAGAATCTACTGACGATACAAAGACGAAAAAGGAACGACAGGTAACAAGTAAAGTTGAATTAATGAAAGAAAATAAGTCCTCGGACGGACTGAGTCGCGAAACTAATAAAGATAGAATCAATTCAAGTGAAAATATTGGAAAAAAATTCCCCCGCGGAGATACTATGGTCGATTTTGTGAAAAAAATTATAAAGGAAGAAATAAGAAATTGTTCAGAAATTATTGAAGAAGCTTACGAAAATCGTGTGAAAAATTAAAAATCAAGTAAAGAAATTGGTAAAGTAAAAATAAAGTTGAAATTTTGCAGTCTAGTTCGCGAAATTTTATGGAACTTTGTACATCGGATTCAAACAAGGGGATCACTTATATTGAACCTGTAGAGATTACTGTACCTAGAGAAAATGTTGTATATCCGAATTTGAGAGAGACGAAAGTAAACTGTTTTAATGAGGAGACTTGCCTTGGCTCCACAGGGGTGTCTGTGCCGACGAAACGGGCAACGCTCGTTGGAGAATTAAGGGAGCTCAGCTCAAATTTTTGGGACTATCTGTGCCTACAGAAAGGACAGAATCCCTTCAATATTTTGATAACAGTGTTCAGGAAAAATGTGTTATTTTTTCGAATTCGATAAAAACAGAGACACCAATGGGGAGTACCGAATTAAATTGTAAACACGAAAAGAACTTTGTCTATCCGAATTCGATAGAAACGAAAGTTTACTGTATCAATGAAGAGACTTGCCTTAGCTCCACAGGGGTGTCTGTGCCGACGAAACGGGCAGCGCTCGTTGGAGAATTCAGGGAGCTTATCTCAAAGTTTGCGGAAAAATCTGTGCCTATGGAAAGGACAGAACTCCTCAGGTCTATGAAAATTATGTTCAAGAAGAAAACGTCGTTAATTCAAATCCAATAAAAACAAAAATATCGGCAAAAGATAGTGAGTCTAATTGTGTTAATTATGCGGGTTGTTCGAGCTTCACAGACGTAACTGTGCTGACTGAACGGACAGAACTTCTTGGAGATATGCGAAAACTCGATCCAGATTTTATAGGGATATCTGTGCCTATGGAAAGGACAGAACCCTTTGAAGATGTTAATAATTACAATGAGGAATTTAGAAAGTCAACCAAAGAACAAATACTCCGAGAGAATAGAAAAATTGAAACAATTGAGTCAGTAAAAGTCAACTATTAAGATTTTACCAACGCATCAGAGTCAATAAAAGAAGTAATAACTATGGAAAATGAAGAAGTACTTAGCCAGAGACCTGTTGAACCTTTCGTGCCTGTAAATCATTGCGATCAAACTGTCAATTTTAGTAATTATGAAGACCCGAAGAATCTACGAATAATTTGTACACTTGAACCGTCAAAAAAGGAAAGTATTATAGAAATTATTAAACATAAAGATACACGTTCGAGAAGCGAGAAATATAGTCCAAAAACGTATAAAATCATGAACGTTTCATTAACACAAAATCTCAGTATAGCTAATATCACTCGCGAAATTCAACCTTTCATCCGCGAAAAATCATGTTACGTAATATCAGATTCGGTAATGATTGACCGCTATAATGAAATTAAGGAATTATTAAGACTCGTCAAATTGAACGAAGAAGAAAAAGCAAGTATCGAGACGCTTTTACAGGAAAGCGCACATTTATACCAAATCCCAGGAAATATGTTGACATGCACCAGTATATTGCAACATCGCATTCCCACTATCGATGATCTTCTTATAAATACTCGAGGCTACAGATGGCCAGAATGTACTAAAGAAGAAATAGGCAAGCAAATAGAGGATATGCTGGGTAAAGGAGTAATAATACCCTCTACCTCGCAATACAATTGTCCTGTCTGGGTCATTCCCAAGAAAGCCGACTCTCAGGGTAATAAAAAATGGAGATTCGTGTTCGATTACCGATCGCTGAACGAAAAAACGATCGCCGACGCGTACCCCATACCCAATATCAACGATATATTAGATCAATTAGGCGGTGCACAATACTTTTCTGTATTCGATTTAGCATCAGGATTCCATCAGATAAAAGTCTTCCCTGATGTTACGTCCTGACGTAACCATGCTCCAATATCTATCTTTCTTTTAAAGAAGATCATAAGCCTGCACCATTGTCGAGTCCTATAGCTACCAGAGATTATACAGGTATAACGACGGCGGGAGGAGTGAGACCTGCAGCTACACCGAGGCAGGGCAGTGGGAACACATGGCGCGTGCCAGGAATGGACGGCCAGGTTCACCACTGTACCTTACAACGGGTGACCTGCTGGGACCGAGTAGGAAAACTGGTGACTCTGCCTCTTCGTGGCTCCCGCTGGAAACAGACCGAGGATGCGGAGGGGTCTCGATCGCTCCCCATCGCCGGTGCTGGCTAAGTGAGTCACCGCCCCCCAGGGGGCAGGTCCAACTTGTCCAATGAACCAGATATGGCGAGGGCAGGGTTTTTCCTAGCCGACCGTGCAAAAACATCAGGACATGGCAGTCCTCTTGGCCGTGGTAAAGGCTGGATGGTGGGTCTAGTTTACGAAATTGTCCGTCGACCATCAGGCGTGAGTTAACAGTGCTGGTAGGGGGAAACCCGAGGAACAGCCATCTCACAAGAGAGTTAACGTAAATCACTCCTCCTTGTACCTTACAACGAAAAACCTAGAGTTGGTAGGCCACTGCCCCACTCTAAACGGCCAGCGTAGAGGGACCTGAATCTCGTATCAAGAGTTTTCTGTCTACGGCCGGTGGATATCATTGGCGGCGCGTGTCATCGAAATCTTTAATTGATTCGTGTCCGCGTGTTCTATTCGTGACTGTCGGGTGGTCGCTTTCTTCCTCCCGTCAGGTACCGTATCTGGCTCACGAAGATAGACCAACGGCCGTAGCAACCTTTTCGTTGCTTTAAAAGTTCCTATACGCTACGGCAAATGATGCAATAAACAAAAATATTACACGAAGATAGACCAACTGCCGTGGCAACGTTTTCGTTGCTTTGAAAGTCCCTAGATGCTACGACGAATGATGCAATAAACAAGAATATTACACGAAGATAGATTAACTGACGTGGCAACGTTTTCGTTGCTTCGGAAGTTCCTATATCCTATGACGAATGATACAATGAACAAGAATATTACACGAAGACCTATGTCTTATTAATGGTATCGATAGAAAATTGCAATTTGTTTTTGACTACAGAACACCAAAAGCCCAAAAGGCATTTCCTCAGAATTTCTGAACGTTTAAATGAAAATTTAAACACAATCGTAGCAAAGATTTGGACTTCTTATGAAGTAAATACTTAAACTATGGTATATATATATTTAATAAGTAAATCAATAATTTAAAAGGCACAAACTATTTAAACGGAAGTTCGATATAAGAGCTAAACAATAATATCATACAGATAATCAGAGTTAAAATAGGATAGAATAAGAAAAGACGATTCATATTAGTCATTGGATAGATGGTAAAGATGACTCGAAGCTACGGTAGCGGTTGTTGGCGTAGGAGCATGCCGCTCAACGCTCTCAGGTCGCACCCGAGACGATGCCGTCTTTCCCGTCTCTCTCTGTGTTAACACCATAAGACGAGGAGTGTTCCCTCGCAACAATACATATTTATAGAACACATACTTTGTAACCCAGTATGAATGTAAGCAGCCATTTGATATAGAATCATTTGGACTGATGAAAAATTTTAAGCTAAAATTATGATAGGAACTCAGAAGAGAAATGCTTACTTAAAAGGATACAAGAAATAATTGCAAATATGAAAATTTAACATTATAGAAAATTGAAAAGCCAATATATTGTTTTAACTAAACAATTAGGATCGTGAGAGGATATGAAAACCATAGACAGTTTGTTACTATAGTAGTTTGTTTGAGAATCCGTCCGATGGTGTTGTTTGACACATCTGAAATATATTGAAACTAATGAAGCTTCACTCGATGACAGGGTGAGAATAAACCAGACACATAGATGTTAAATTAGAGAAAGTGGTTTATTACACCTTCCGCATAACTAAAGGGTGGTTAAATTTTAAGAGCCGATGTTGATTTTGAATAAAACACAAATTATTTAGGAAATTATTGTCAATTCTTTTTATTATGATAATATGGTATGGTTCAATTATGTATGGAACAAAATATCGGCCAAATGGCCGCGGCGACCTCGACGGCACACCTCCATCCGATGGTCCAAATTTTCGATGACGCTTAGGCATAATTGAGGTTCTATGCCGTTAATGTGCCGAATTATCTCATCCTTTATCTCTTGAATTGTTGCTGGCTTATCGACGTACACCTTTCCTTTCAAATAACCCCAAAGAAATAAGTCCAACGGTGTCAAATCACATGATCTTGGCGGCCAATTGACATCGCCACTACGTGAGATAACACGGCCATTGAATTTGTCGCGCAAAAGAGCCATTGTTTCGTTAGCTGTGTGGCAAGTGGCACCGTCCTGTTGAAACCACATATCGCCCACATCCATATCTTCCAATTCGGGCCATAAAAAGTTCGTTATCATCTCACGATAGCGAACACCATTCACAGTAACTGCCTGGCCGGCCTCATTTTGAGGTGGACGGCTCTTCAGCCACACTATCGCGAACAGCAGCAATATTTTCTGCAGTACGAGCTGTACGAGCATGCACTGATGTTTTAATATCTCCTACAGACCCGGTTTCCTCAAATTTTTGCACGATTTTTCCGATTGTACGCACATTTGGACGATTAAATTGACCGAAAAAATCACGAAGTGCACGATATGCATTTTGATTTGAACGTCCATTTCCATAATAAGCCTGAATAACTTTAACGCGTTGCTCGATTGTGTATCTTTCCATGTCTCAAATTGAGTTAGTCTGAAATTGAGAAATGTCAAATGAAATGCAGAAAAAAACTTGACGTTTAGGTGTGGTTCACATTCAACATCGGCCGTTACAATTTAACCACCCTTTACAATAAATCACATAATTTTGAATAAAACACTAAAAGTGAGAATAGATATAGGAAAGACCAAATTAAAAAAAAATTCAACATAATATAAATAAATGCACCAAAATTCTGAGAATTAACAATTGAATTCAAATAAGTTAGTTGATTTTGATTTATGAGCTGAGAACCAGAACACAATTATGTTAATTGTGTTCTGTGAGCACTGAGTGCGGTGCGTGTGCAGCTGTCAGTGCTGCGTAGCACGCCACGCTAAGAGAAATATGAGTGCATAAGATGTGTGAATTATTCACTGCAAGCTCTCAGTAGATTTATTGAAGAGAAGTTGCAGTGAATAGATAAGAGCACTTGCAATTGAAATTGCTTGAGTGCTCTACACACATGAGACTAGCTACGCAGGCAGCACTGCGTAGCACAATACAAAATATAATGAGGATGCACAAAATGAGCAGTGTATAGTCGCTGTACTCTTCCAGCAAATGTCCTGGGGAAAAGTACAGTGAATATAGTACACCTGCATAATTATATTAATTATACCGGCAAATTATGTTGAGAAAAACGTGGCGTGACATGTGCTGCAATGCCGCCAAAAAGTGAGACCGCAAATGTTGATGTACCGATGAGCATCCAACTCCGCATTGCCATTGAATTTACGGTAAATTATAACAATGTACTCATACCTGATTTTGAGTCCTGTTGAGAGCTAGTGATGAGTAAATCCAGAGATAGAGCCAACGAGAAAAGTCCAAAAAATGCGCTGTGTGTGCTGTTCCTCGATGCTGTTGCGAAAGTGTCAAAAATGCAATATGGCTGCCTGATCTGAAAGTGCCGTTGGGCGCTGAAGTCAGTTGAGCGAGATAGCCTGTGAGCGAAACCGAAGTCAAGCGAGAGAGACATCCTCTCGCTCGACGCGGCATGCCAACAAGGCACATCCTCGGCTTCGCGAAGCCCTGCCTCGGCTATCTTCGGCTCAACCGAACGACGTGTGCTAGAGCACCGCAACAGGTAGGCGCACGACGAATATCGATCGTCATGCGCCAGCTCATTATCCAACATTTCCTGCCCGCCATCAGCAACGGGGTTGATGATTAGTCATGGTTTTGTGAGTCGGAAGAGACAGGCAGCACAGCCAGTTTCGAGATCGGCTTGGTGAGCGTGGTCGTAGCAGTTCGAAGTGTCACCACCCTGGTGAGTCCGTCTTTGCCCGGATGCAACGCGGTGACTCGTGCAAGTGGCCACTTGCACGGTGGAAAGCGCTCATCCGTGAGCAGAACCAAAGAACCAACCTTTATGTTATTATTGGGGTGATGCCACTTTGATATGGACTGCCGCTGTAGGTAATGAGCCGACCATTGCCGCCAAAATTGTTGTACTTTTTGTTGCAACAATTGCCACCTTGAGAGCCGTGAGAGTGATAAATCCTCTAGCGTTAGCTCTGGGACCGTGGTAAGAGCTTCACCAATGAGAAAGTGTCCAGGCGTGAGAGCTGATGAGTCATCAGGATCATCGCTGAGTGGTTCCAGAGGTCTTGAGTTGAGTATAGCCTCGATCTGGGCCAGCAGCGTTGCGAGTTCTTCGAACGTGAGTGCTGTATCACCCACCATTCGCCGCAGATAAAATTTAACAGATTTTACAGCTGCTTCCCATTTTCCACCCATGTGTGGTGCCGCAGGTGGATTGAACCTCCACGCAATGTGCTGATTTGCGAGAAAAGAAGCGATGATTTGATGTTCTTGAGAGGCCTTCGTGAACATCCGACGTATGGATTTATGAGCACCAATGAAATTCGTGCCACAGTCAGAATATAGAGTGTGAGGAATGCCACGCCGAGCTGAGAAACGCCTGAACACTGAGAGGAAGCCATCAGCTGAGTAGTCACTGACGACTTCGAGATGTAGAGCTGAAGTGGTGAGGCACACAAAAACACAGATCCAGTCTTTGTGTGTTTTACTTCCTCGCCCCTTCCAAGTTTTAAGTGTGAGAGGACCGGCGTCGTCAACTCCTGTGTGAGCGAATGCGCGTGTTGGTGTGACTCGTGCCAGAGGAAGCTGAGCCATCAATTGCTGAGCCCGAACTCCCCTCTGCCGAGCACACACAACGCAATGTAAAATGTAAGATTTTACAGGAGCTCTTCCGCCGACGATCCAATGAGTTAGCCTTATTTGGGCTAATATAAGCTGAGTGCCTCCGTGCAGAGTCCGCACGTGAGCTTGATTAATAATGAGATTTGAGAATCGAGAGTAACGAGGTAGAATGGCAGGATGTCTTCCTTCATACGTGAGTGCTGATTGCGCAAGGCGACCTCCTACTCTGAGTACACCCTCTTGGTCGATGAAAGCTGTTGGTCAACTGAAGGGGCGAGAGGAAGGAAGAGAAGAGCCTGACTGCAGTACTTGTAACTCGTGTTTGAAAAACACGGCTTGTGTAGCTCGTATCCAAAAAACATTTGCTGCAGATATCTCTTCTGCTGTGAGAGGAGCGATCCCTGCCGTTTCTAACCTCTTCCTAATTCTGGCCACTACTCTGACGCAAAATGAGGTAAGACGACACAATTTTGTGAGCGAGGAACAGCGATAAATGAGCTCCCACCGGTACTCTGGCGTCACGGTTGCCGCAAGAAGAGCTAACCCCGGCCGGGCTTCCATATTGTGCAAATCCTCAGAATCAGTTGAGGTTTTTGGCCAAAATTCAATAGGTTTCACCATCCACGGTGGACCCGACCACCACAACTGATGAGAGGCCAATTGAGCTGTTGAGATACCCCGTGATGCACAATCTGCAGGGCTGCTTGTGCCTGCGACATGGCGCCAATGAGCAGTGGATGTGAGTTCTTGTATCTGTGATACTCGGCTTCGGACGTAGTTTTTCCACCGAGCAGGATGTGCTTTGATCCAGGTGAGAGTCACTGATGAGTCCGTCCACAGGTGAGTAGATGAGACCTTGACCTTGAGTGTGGCTTGAACGTATGCAACCAATTTTGCTAGTAACAGTGCGGCTGTCAGTTCAAGCCATGGTATGGTGGGCTTCTTGAGTGATGCAACGCGCGTTTTTGAGCAGATAAGTGAAGCCACCTTTCCTGTGGACATTGAGTTGACAGTGATGTAAATCACTGCTGCTATGGCCAATTGAGATGCATCAGAGAAGCCATGCAATTCCACTGTTGAGTTGCTCCGTGTATTGAACCAACGAGGAATTGAGAGCTTGGCTAGGCTTTTGAGATCTTCTCTGATTGCAGTCCATCGTGCTGAGACCTGAGATAGCAGTGGTTCATCCCAGCTGAGTTTGTGAAGCCAAAGCTCTTGCAAGAGTATTTTGGCTCTAATCACAACCGGTGAGACGAAACCGAGTGGTTCAAAGAGATGAGCCACCTCGGAAAGAACGAGGCGTTTTGTGAAATTATCTTGAGCTGAGTTGAACCGGGATGAGAGTGTGAACATGTCTTTACTAGGAAGCCAAGTCAGACCAAGAATTTTGGCCTCGCAGTCGTCCATTGAGATAGCTGAGCTTGACGATGATGGTGAAATATTAGCAAGGACCGTGCGGTCCGACGAGTGCCACTTGGCGAGTGGAAAACCGCCCGCCATGCACAAGTCCTTGAGCTGCTGAGCAATTTCAATGAGTTCATGAGCTGAATCCGCCCCTCCAAAGATGTTGTTATGCCGGTACCGGGTAATTAGATTATTCGGTATTCGGTATAATATTAAAAAGTTATTATTTTTCGGGATCGTTTGCCGATAAGGAGATGGATCTCGCGTTATCGATGAAAACACGAATTTATGTAAAAGGAAGTATTTATTATAGGCAACGGTGACTTTCCGTTGTCTATTTAGAAGTAAAGTAAGAAAGTACAATAATGCGTTGTTTCGAGAATTTCACGAGGAACCAACCGTTCTCTGTTAAGTCGAAATTAATTCTGCTTTTACTGAAGCAGTTAGCAACTGCGTTTGCTAAAATCCCTTAGTTGGCAGCTTTAGCTTTAGCCTATCGTAGATCGCCTCGCGAGTCGCTTCATGCTGCGTCGGCGTCTACTTCGCATCCCGTCTTGTATGACAGCTAGAATTCCATCTCTGTGTCCGCTAAGGAATATTCCCGAGAATACGTTAGAGGAATATTCCGCGACACAACATCCCTCCCCCCTTAAAAGGAAAAATTTTCAAAAAAAAAAATTTTTTCTTCAGTTGGTTTCCCGTACCTTACAATTTTAATACAATTTTACGATTTGATATATGATATATAATATGTGTGTAAAATGTTTCATTTTTGTCGTTCAAGTCGAGCGAGTCGTTCTCGGTTGGGGGGACGATTGCATAACCTGGCCAGCCCGGTTCGAAGTCGTTCCTCTGGCTGTTGTCGTCCGAGAGGCTCAAGGTTGATAGTTACCTCGGCGGCTGCCGGGGTTATTGCTTCTCTAGTGCTCGGTGGTGTTCTGTTTCTTTTGTATCTGTAACATTTAAGCAAAACGTAGCCAACCAAGGCTATTGGCGCTACTGCACCCAGTGAGTAAAAACTCAGATTGTGGATGTGTTGCATCCCGTCTCCGGCAGTATTGAGGTTGTCCATGATTTGGTCGGCTCGAGCTCCGAGCTTTTGAAGCTCTTCCGGGTCTCGCAGCACGCTCTGTAATGGAATTGTCCTCTCGGTCTGCGTAGGGGGTGCCTGAACTTCAATTTCCGTTAATTTTAAATTGAACGACGGGAGGTAGTTTTTTCGGATGATCTGCGATGTTCGCCCGATGGTTTTGATGCTGAAATCTCGGGCGGTTACTATACATACGCCTACCGAAGCCAGTATTCCCGTATTATTTAACATTTTAAGCCGAGTGGGATTTTTCCCACAATTTCTTGCATTAGGACGATGAGGGGATGGGTTAGTTAGATAACCCTTTTCGCGCATTTCTCGCCGTTATCTGTGTCCATTTTCGCTGTAGGCCTTTCTGTGCTCTATTCAGCGTTGGGACTAGATTGTCTACGCGTGCCTTCTTCCTCACTCTGAGGCTCATTAACATGTGTATATCAACCGAATAGAGTGTGCGCGGTATTCTTTTTACACTCTACGCCGAACACTATCCTGTGTCAGCATTAATACGCTATACATTTTTCGTGATGCTTTTCTGGCACGGTCACAGTATTCCGTCCCCTCCGGATTGCGTAATGAAATTGCAATTTCTTTTCAATTGTTTCGTTCAATATATTTTTCCGATATGTATACGCTCTTTTTCCTGTTGATAAAATTCGGTCTCCTAAGACCTCTTCTACTTTATTGGAGCTCCCTACCCTGCGTCTTGAGGGGCTCCTTCCCACATTTATGTTCTAGCTAATATTTAGTTTTAACTAGCTATAAGTATTCGAATTCCTTAATTCCTGAGCTATTAGTGCTCGATAAAGAGCTTCAGGCGGTTTGCGTGCACCGCCTGGATTTTACGTCCCTTCTGGACCACGTAGTTGACGGGGGGCCTCTTCTCTACTATTTAGTGAGGACCCGTCCACTTCGGAGTCAGGTTGGCTGACCGCCCCCTTCGCACCGTCCCGTCATAGAGGAGTACGCGTTCGCCGGCGCGGTACTCCTGCACCTTTACGCCATGGTCGTATGTAGTCTTCGACCGTCTTTTCGCGCCTTCCAGGTTG
Source organism: Cylloceria caligata (assembly GCA_963942595.1). Lineage (NCBI taxonomy): Eukaryota > Metazoa > Arthropoda > Insecta > Hymenoptera > Ichneumonidae > Cylloceria > Cylloceria caligata. The sequence goes on along the minus strand of OZ012707.1, from coordinate 49,609,255 downwards.
TCTCGTGCTACAGTCCATGCGGCGCGTAATCGCTCGCGTAACTCGTGGACGTAGTCATCGTAGGCATAAGTGCTGCGTGGTTCTTGTTTCACGGCGGTCGGCAATTCGGCCTCGTGTCCGTACACCAACACGTGGGGCAACAGTCCGGTCCCCGTATGTGGAGTGGTGTTGTACGTGAACATCGCATACGGCAGCCACTCGTCCCTATTTCCTTGATCCTCATCTATGAAATTTTTTAGGTACTCAGCGAGGGTGCGATGCGATCTTTCTAACGCGCCGTTTGATTCCGGATGGTTGGCCGTCGTTTGTATCTTCTTGATTCGCAGCAGTCGACACATTCCTTTGGAGGTCGAGCTGAGGAAGTTCGTACCCTGATCTGGTAATATTATTTCCGGAGTTCCGTGTCGGCAAATCAATTCTTCTACGAGCGCCTTTGCTACTGTCGAAACTTCTTGGTTCGGCAGTGGAATCGCTGCGCTGTATTTTGTAAGCGAGTCCTGGAACGTGAGTATATATTTTTTCCCGGAAGCGCTTTCCGGTAACGGTCCTACGATGTCGACCGCAACTTTTTCGAACGACCTCGATGGGGTGTCAGTTACCACCATTGGTACTCGTCCCCTTTTCCCGATTTTATTTTTCTGGCAGGATTCGCAGGATGTTATGTAGTTTTCTAAGTCCCTTCTTATGCCGGGCCAGTCGTACTTGGTCCGGATCCGATGCAGCGTACGCCTGATACCCTGATGTCCTCCTATGGGGGTGTTGTGGTATTCTCTAATTATTTTCTGGCGGTCATCGGCAGAAGGAGTGGCTACGCCACTGCGGCAGTCGCTATACTCTTTTATAACGCTGTCTCCGTCCGCGCTGCTGGAAGTTCGTGGGCTACGGGCCCCGCCGTGCCTCGCTTCCTCAGCAGGCCTTTGCGGTGTTCTGTCCGCAATTTTTTCGCTCGGCGTGCCTACCGTAAGCTCCGCCGTTGGGTCGCTCTCTGTCTCGAGCGGCCTTGCAACGTTTGCCTTCGCGGCCTTCCGCGCTTCGCGGGTCCGCCATGCTGTGCTGGGCCCGCTCCGTCCTTGTCAGCGGTGCTCGCAGTCTTACCAGTGGCCTGCGTATGTAGCTTGCGTGGTCTACCCCTTCCCCGTCCGCACGGCTTTTCGGCGGGGCTGTGGGGTTCAGTAGAGCGTTCTGCAGGCACGCTGCGAATCTCTCTGTCCTCTTCTGGCGCCTTGGCCAGAGCGGCCTCTCTCTCTGCCGCGTTGCTAGGCTGGCCCGGGGTATTCTCGGCTCTCCACTTTGTGCGGCTGTCCGTACCCGGGCGCTTGCTGTCCTCGTCTCGCTCACGGGCGAGCTTGACCTCTCGCTCCAGCGAGCTACCATGGCTATACGGGGTATCTTCGGCTGTCCGCTTTGTGCGGTCTTTCGTTGTGCCTACTTGCCCCGTCGTGCTGTCCTCTTCCGACTCACAGACTTCGTTCCTAGCTCTCGCTTGGGTCCTCGTAGTAGCGAATATACGACTTAACGCATCGGCGTTTGTATTACGCTTTCCGGCCTTATATTCAACGTTAAATTCGTGTTCGGCCAATTTAATTTTCCAACGCATTAATCTCGAACCTGGGTCCTTTACTCCGAACAGCCAGGTGAGCGGTTGGTGGTCCGTCACTACCGTGAAACGCGTACCATAAATATATGGTCGAAATTGAGCGAGAGCCCAAACTATGGCGAGTAGCTCTTTTTCCGTGGTTGTATAATTGAGCTCGGCCTTTGACATGGTGCGGCTCGCGTAACATATGGGCAAATCGTCCCCGATCTTGCCTTGCGATAAGATTGCGCCGAGCGCCCTGTCTGAGGCATCTGTCGTTACAACAAACGGCTTCGTGAAGTCTGGATACTGCAGTATCGGTGCTGTGGTAAGGGCTGTCTTCAGTTCTTCGAAGGCAGCGTCTCTTACTGCGGTCCACTCGAATTCGACCCCTTTCTGGGTTAATTCTGTGAGTGGCTTCGCGGTTCTCGAGAAGTCCTTGATGAATTTTCGATAGTAGCCAGCTAGTCCGAGGAAAGATTGTACTCCTTTTATATTTCTTGGTACTGGGAATTCCCTTACTGCTTCCAGTTTCTGCGGATCAGCACGTACGCCCTCTTTGGATATGATGTGGCCGAGGTACTGCGTTTCCTTGTGCAGGAACTGGCGCTTGCTCGGTTGCACTGCTAATCTGGCTTCTCTTAGCCGCTGCAGTACCTCTCGTAACCTGTCATTGTGCTCCTTGAAGGTTTTGCCGTGAATTACTATGTCGTCTAAGTACACATAGCATTTGACGCCCTGTAGTCCTGCCAGCGCGGAGTTCATCAACCTCTGGAAGGTCGGTGGGGCGTTTTTGAGTCCGAAAGGCATTCGGTTATACTCGAAATGGCCCTGTGGTGTGGAAAATGCGGTCTTTTCCTTGTCTTGCTTTGCCATCGGGATTTGATTAAATCCAGAGGCGAGATCCAAGGTCGTATAGTATCGGGCCCTTCCCAGCTGGTCCAATATCTCGGTGATATTAGGCAGTGGGTACGAGTCTCCGATGGTGGCTTCGTTCAGCTTCCGAAAGTCCACTACTACGCGCATTTTTCTCTCTCCGGCTGCGTCAGGTTTCTTCGCTACAACCAGCAGCGGGGCGTTCCATTGACTCCGGCTAGGTTGGACAATGCCTTCCTCAAGCATTTCGCGGGTCTGCCTCTCCACTTCTCTCTTGTGGGTCTCGGGCAGCCTGTATGGGTGCACCTTAATGGGCTGCACCCCCTCCTTAAGGGGTATCACATGTTCTACCATAGGCGTGCATGGCAGCCTGTCCCCCGGGAGGTGGAACACATCTTCGTATTCTTTCGTGATCTCATCGAGCGCTTCGCGCTCTTCCTTATTGAGATTTCGTGCGTCTAGCTCTTGAGCTAGTCGCGCGAGGCGGTCGGCCCCTCGCTCCGCGCTGACGGTGCATACTTCGGGCGTCGCGGCCTCGGGACCGTGACCCACTGCCGTTATCTCTAGAGGCTCGAGTTCCACCACCGGGCGTTGTACCTCAACAGCCTTCTCTGTGGTGTTTATTAGACTTACTGCACAGCTGCTACCGTGCGGCGGCGTGATGCAGGCTCCCATTATTACTCCTTTTCCGAGTTCCATTTTAGAGAGCAGTCCGATAAATTTGCTCTTGGTCGCGGCGTAAGCGACGGTCTCGCTGCGTGGCGGCAGGGTCATCTTCACCGAACCATCTAAAAGCGCCATGCAATGTCCGTATAGTTTAATCATTTCGCCGTGCAAGATATCTGCTTTATGATGTTTAATGAAGTCCATACCAAGCAGTCCGTTGACCTTCAACGGCACGGTGCTCGGAACGATGTAAAACCAATGCTCTACATTTAGAGCCGGAGTCTCGAGCGTGATGTTCGCCATTCCTAGAGGAGTAAATTTTTCTCCCGCCACCCCTTGTAATTCCACTTTGCAGTCTTTCACCATAGTCTCGGGTTTGAGACAGTCTTCTTTAATGATGCTGCATTGGGCTCCGGTGTCTGCCTTGAGGGTGAGTACCCCAGACACGGCCAGCGATGCAATAATATCGAAATCACTGGCGGTGGCACTCGACGCCGGCAACGTTACTTGTAGCAGTTGTAGCTTGCTTGCGGGCTTTTCCTGGGCTGTTAGTGTGTTCAGCCTCATCGTTGCCAGCGGGCGGGTGTCCGTGTTATTCCGACCGGTACCCGTCGTTACTGTCGTTTTTTTTTCCTTATCTTCCGAGTCCTTTTGACGTTGGGGCTGCTGTGTCGTCCGAGCGGGTTCGCTCTGGTTTAGCGATAACCTCTTTCTACAGTCTCTCCACAAGTGGCCCTTCTTCTGGCAGTAGTTGCACACGATGTCGACGTTGTGTATGGACTTATTTTCACTGGGCATTGGCAGGCTCACTCTTCCCGATCTCCGGGTGCAGTCTCGTGCCAAGTGTCCGGCGTTCCCGCAGGTGAAACAATTTTCGTTCTGCCGGGATGGTGCGCCCTGGGACCTTCTGGGGTGGCTCGACGCTCCCCCTAGCCCTCCCTTAGGCTGCACCATGTTGGTTATCTCTATGGCCCCGGCCACGGAGTCATGCAACGTTTGGTAATTTCGAGCACGTACCAGCACTTGCACCTGGCCGTGCAGGCCGTTTTCGAAGTTGGCCTGTGCGCTTCGTCGTGTGACGCTCTCGACGGTAATCTTTTGATCCTCGGTTTGCAACGGCTCGCAGAGTATTTCGGCGATGTCTACCGTGATCCGTTCCGTCCGTGCCGCGTAGGCGGCGATGTCTTCGTTCTGTCCCTGCCGGAGGGAGCTGAACTCCATTTGCAGCGCGGCCAGGGACTTCCGTTGTCCGTACAACGCTTCCAACTCGCTCCTGAGTTGCGCCATGGTGCTGATGGTTTTGTGCTGCAGTTGTCTTGCTGCTGCACCCTCCAGCTTACTCATAACGATCAACTCGAGGAGAGTGTCATGCTCCTCCTCTGCTACCCTGCGGAATATCGTCTCGCAGGACTTTAGGAAGAGAGGCAATGCCTTTGAATCTTTGCCGTCGAATGTTTTTACCATTTTTATTCCGAGACTGAGGCTGAGCATGTTTGAGGGCCTCTGCGTCTCCTCGAATCGCGCGCGTCTCGAGGGCAGCGCGGGGGGCGGGATGTCCTCCATCCCAGCTCCTCCTAGCCGTCGCTGGAGCTCGGCAATTTGCTCCCGTAAGGAGTGGATTAGTTCGTATTCGTCTGCACCTACCTCGTTGAGCGTGCTCGCCAAGTTTCGTCTTGCTGACGGTGTTTCAACCCCCTGTAGCTCGCGATCGAGTTCGCGTCGACTTTGCTCGTGCTCGCGCTGCAGCCTTTCGCACTGCCGTCGAGCTCTTACCAAGTCACGGTGGCTCCGGTCGATCGCCTCTAAACGATCTTGTACTCTCGAAGTCACCGATCGTGCCGTTGTACCGGTGGCTGACGGGAAACCTACGCGATCTATCGTTTGCAAGCTTCCGAGTTCCCGATCATCTATGTCCTCCTCAAGGCGTTCAGGCGTTCGTTCGCCAGTAGCCATATTGAACACGTCGTCGCTACCTATACTACTGTTATCGCGAAATGCCGTGCCCCTGAGAGGGTTTACGCCGAACTCGGCGTCCAGTCGGCCTGCGACGGCCTCTTGCCTATCGGTGGGGATTCGTCCCGACGGCGCGAGCTCTGTTAACGCCCTGCGCGCTTCGTATACTATTTCCCCTACGGCGGCAGCTAATCCAGCTGTGGACTCTGCCCCTTCGCCGGGAGTCGCAGTTCCTAATGAATTGACTCTACGTTTCGGTTTCGCTCCCCTAAATATCGGCATGTTGCTAGTTTCGCGGTGGACAAACTCTAAAATATGCTCACAAAATTTCTAGAGATATTTTCTCCAAATTTTCCAAAATATTTTTCCTGACTGGCTTCAGTTTATTGGCTATGTATGAGTATAAAGTAACCGCCATTTACAGAAAGATGATCTGGTAGACGGTCCTTTCCATTGCGATGTCCTCGGGTGCTGTTCCTTCGGTGCTGTAGACCCGTTGTCTCTTAGCTTTCCTCGAAGGTTGGTCCAGTTGTCCTCCCTGGTACCGTTGACCCGTATCTCCGTTGGTTCCTGGGTTCGTCCTTGGTGCGTCGATAACGATTGCGCGACGGCTTCTTTTCGAGTAGCTGCTATGCGTACTCGGTTGCACACTTTGTGCGGTTTTCCGCGACTTGACGTGACACCGTCAATCGGGACTTTAAACGGTTGACCAATACGTCACCCCGCACCGACGTTCACTTCACACTTCGCGTTAGATTAGTCGGGTTTTCACGAACTACACTGGTGTCCTTGCACGCGTCGTAGTCGTCACTTCAGAGTATTCTCAACTTTGTCCAAAACACTTTTGTCCTAATAAATCGCGAATCACTTAACTTCGGCAGATCCCACCGCTGCCACCAAATGTTATGCCGGTACCGGGTAATTAGATTATTCGGTATTCGGTATAATATTAAAAAGTTATTATTTTTCGGGATCGTTTGCCGATAAGGAGATGGATCTCGAGTTATCGATGAAAACACGAATTTATGTAAAAGGAAGTATTTATTATAGGCAACGGTGACTTTCCGTTGTCTATTTAGAAGTAAAGTAAGAAAGTACAATAATGCGTTGTTTCGAGAATTTCACGAGGAACCAACCGTTCTCTGTTAAGTCGAAATTAATTCTGCTTTTACTGAAGCAGTTAGCAACTGCGTTTGCTAAAATCCCTTAGTTGGCAGTTTTAGCTTTAGCCTATCGTAGATCGCCTCGCGAGTCGCTTCATGCTGCGTCGGCGTCTACTTCGCATCCCGTCTTGTATGACAGCTAGAATTCCATCTCTGTGTCCGCTAAGGAATATTCCCGAGAATACGTTAGAGGAATATTCCGCGACACAACAATGTCATTCACGTACCTGCCAAACGTGATTGCTGGCACAGCGGGAGAAAACCGGTGACCTTCATCTCTGGTGAGCTGCATGAGAGTTCTAACTGCCAAAAATGGCGCAGCCTTTGTACCGTATGTCACTGTTGTTAATTGATACGGCACAGGGTTGTCTTGAGCATCCAGCCACAAAATTCGCTGAAGATTCCGATCATCAGGATGAACTTGAATTTGACGATACATCTTGGTAACGTCCGTGGCAAAGATGTGTCTGTGGTGACGGATCCAAATGAGAACGTCCGAAATATTGAGCAACAAATTAGGTCCGGTGTGCATGATGTCATTCAGATACTTTCCAGAAGATGTTGAGCTAGAACCGTTGAATACCACCCTTAATTTGGTGGAAACACTGTCTAATCTCAATACACCGTGGTGAGGCAGATAAAGGGTGATTTTTTAAGAGCTTGAGAACTTTTTTAAAAAAAAAAACGCATAAAATTTGCAAAATCTCATCGGTTCTTTATTTGAAACGTTAGATTGGTCCATGACATTTACTTTTTGAAGATAATTTCATTTAAATGTTGACCGCGGCTGCGTCTTAGGTGGTCCATTCGGAAAGTCCGCTTTTTTATCGACAAATTTTGTTCAGCGATGAGGCTCATTTCTGGTTGAATGGCTACGTAAATAGGCAAAATTGCCGCATTTGGAGTGAAGAGCAACCAGAAGCCGTTCAAGAACTGCCCATGCATCCCGAAAAATGCACTGTTTGGTGTGGTTTGTACGCTGGTGGAATCATTGGACCGTATTTTTTCAAAGATGCTGTTGGACGCAACGTTACGGTGAATGGCGATCGCTATCGTTCGATGCTAACAAACTTTTTGTTGCCAAAAATGGAAGAACTGAACTTAGTTGACATGTGGTTTCAACAAGATGGCGCTACATGCCACACAGCTCGCGATTCTATGGCCATTTTGAGCGAAAACTTCGGAGAACAATTCATCTCAAGAAATGGCCCGGTAAGTTGGCCACCAAGATCATGCGATTTGACGCCTTTAGACTATTTTTTGTGGGGCTACGTCAAGTCTAAAGTCTACAGAAATAAGCCAGCAACTATTCCAGTTTTGGAAGACAACATTTCCGAAGAAATTCGGGCTATTCCGGCCGAAATGCTCGAAAAAGTTGCCCAAAATTGGACTTTCCGAATGGACCACCTAAGACGCAGCCGCGGTCAACATTTAAATGAAATTATCTTCAAAAAGTAAATGTCATGGACCAATCTAACGTTTCAAATAAAGAACCGATGAGATTTTGCAAATTTTATGCGTTTTTTTTTTAAAAAAAGTTCTCAAGCTCTTAAAAAATCACCCTTTAGTATTGAATTTCATTTGTAGATGATTTCGAAGCCTTCACCATGTGACCAAGTTGTTCATATTCGACCATGAAATTTGAGTAGAGCTGACCGTATTCAGCATTTTTTGAGATTTTCCGAATTGTGTGCAACAAACACTGATGTGCTCTAAAGTATGAAGTTCCCAGATTCGCAGGACAAGATGTAAGAGGAAGCCGAATAATGTATCTGCCTGTAGAATCACGCTGATGTGTGTCGCGAAAATGATCCTCGCATGCCTGCTCCTCTGGTGTGTGTTGACCGACCGTGTCCTTTGGTGGCTCTTCTTGAACCCAGAATTTTGTGAGCACGTTCTGTAATCTTTGATCATCAAGCTGCACAGCAGCATTATGAACAGTGAGTGCATCAGGTTAACATGAGTTAATAGGTCCAATGATGAGCCAACCAAATATTGATAATTGTGCCATTGGCGACGATGAAGAGCCCTTGATAATGTTAGGTTTGATCACCTGACCATAGATATCTGCTCCAACTATAATATCGATCGGTCGTGGTGTGAGAAAGTCCGAATCCGCCAGCTTCAGCTTCACTATGTGAGGCCACGTGCGAGCTGGTGACTCAAAAGATGGCAAATGAGTTGTAACCGTGTCGAAAATGTGAGCCAAGACCATTACTTTCTCTTTCGTGTGCATGGAACACATTGTGAGTTGTACCGAACCACGTGTGTGAGTTGAGTGGCTACCACCGATCCCTGTGATCGAAATTGATGAGTGCTTACGTGTTGTATTGAGTTTACGGACGAGCTCTTCCGTAATAAACGTTAATTCCGATCCAGGATCGATGAGAAGTCTTGCCTGATGAGTTGATGCCGATGTATGTATCTGTGTGAGTGCAGTTGCTAATAATATTGAGCATTTCCTTGTGAGCTGTACCGATGAGAGGACGACTGCGTCAACACCCTATTGTGTTGACGTTGAGGGCTGCGCAGGTTGAGTGCCGGAAGAGGTTGCAGTGGGCGCTGCCGGATGCAGCATGGTGTGATGCCGCCCTGAGCATTCCTTGCAACTGCGCGTGGGACGGCATGCAGAAGCATTGTGCCGTCCCAGGCAGTTGTAGTACAACCGCGACTTCTATGACATCTTGCGCCGTGCAGCCACGGAGAGCTGGCGGAACTCCGGGCACATCACAATGAAGTGCCCGGAACCCCGACAGCAGTCACATGAATACACGGATGCGTTGGTGTGTGGTGGCGGAGCGCCGCGGGTTGTGCCACCCTCGTGATGAGCCGATGCGCGTGAATCCCGGCCCTTGCAGGAGGAGGGCACGCGGAAGACATCCGACTGGAGCTACTAGGTTTTGGAGTGGCCTTCGCCATCTCGAGAGCCCGAATCTTAGACTCCGCGAATTCCTCAATCCTCGCAAAGGTCGGGAACTCTGATGAGCGTTCTAACGCCGTCTCCCAGACCTCGCGTGTGGTCTGGTCAAACTGCTGACTAAGCAGTTGTACCATCACGCTCGAACAGCTCTTCCTTCGTTGCTACCGAAGTGAGGACCTTGTAAACCTCGGAGACGGAAGTTACGGTGGCTGCGAGCGAACGCTCAACAGGCTTGAGCGCGAAGTATGCGTCCAACCGCTCCTGCACCAGTAGCCGGTTGTTCTCAAAGCGGGACACCACAGTGTCCCACGTTAAAGTAAAGGATTCGTCGGTGAGGGCGAATCCGTCGATGAGTGCGGCCGCCGAGTCCGTGACGCAGGTGCGTAGGTACATAAGCCGCTCGACGTCGGCTAACCTAGAGTTCCGGATGACCAACGACGAGAACAAGTCCCGGAACGCTGGCCACCCAGAATAGGCGCCCTTGAAGGTCGGCAGCTTAATGTCCGGCAGCTTTGTCCGTAGCACCGGCGCCGTGGCCACCAGTGCAGGGGGCTGGACATGACCCAATCTCTCCATGACCACCCTCGCAGCCATTTTGGTATGGAGTGTGAGCTTTGCCTCGCGGAGTTGCACGTTGGTACTGAAGTACTCGTGCTCCTGGTGGGCGAGCGGCCACGAAGCCTTTAGAAGCAAGTGCTCCCTGCGGAAGTCTCCGTGGAGCTCGTCCACCTGCTCCAGCATTGCCTCGAGGGGGGCCAAGGAGAGAGTCTCCATCTGGTCTTCGACCGTAGTCATTATGAATTCCAGCGCCGACACCCGTCGCATCTGCGACTGGACTTTGAGCACCAACTCGCCCGGTAAGCGAGCCGGTGATCGGGCCCTCTTCGCAGGTGCGACGGGGTCAGGGACTGCTAATGTCGTCTTCTCCTCAAGGTCACCGGATGCCACCCCGTCGCCCAAGGAGTTGGTGTCAGACATTGTAAGTCCCTTGAGTAGTACCAGAGATGTAACGAAGATACTCCGCAGAGTTGGTACGTTACCCAATTGAAGCGCTGGACTTGAGCCGATGAGGAGATGAGGAGTCTGCGATGTGGGTTCGCAGAATCCAAAGCCAAGATAAGCCGAAGAGTGGATGCGTGCGGAAGGTAGAAAACCCTGGTTCTACCCTGTGCGAGAGTCGAAGATCCGGCTCGAAGGACCAAATGTTTGAGAATCCGTCCGATGGTGTTGTTTAACAGATCTGAAATATATTGAAACTGATGAAGCTTCACTCGATGACAGGGTGAGAATAAACCAGACACATAGATGTTAAATTACAGAAAGTGGTTTATTACACCTTCCGCATAACTACAATAAATCACATAATTTTGAATAAAACACTAAAAGTGAGAATAGATATAGGAAAGACCAAATTTAGAAGAAATACAAAATAATATAAATAAATGCACCAAAATTCTAAGAATTAACAATTGAATTTAAATAAGTTAGTTGATTTTGATTTATGAGCTGAGAACCAGAACACAATTATATTAATTGTGTTCTGTGAGCACTGAGAGCGGTGCGTGTGCAGCTGTCAGTGCTGCGTAGCACGCCACGCTAAGAGAAATATGAGTGCATAAGATGTGTGAATTATTCACTGCAAGCTCTCAGTAGATTCATTGAAGAGAAGTTGCAGTGAATAGATGAAAGCACTTGCAATTGAAATTGCTTGAGTGCTCTACACACATGAGACTAGCTACGCAGGCAGCACTGCGTAGTACAATACAACACATAATGAGGATGCACAAAATGAGCAGTGTATAGTCGCTGTACTCTTCCAGCAGATGTTCTGGGGAAAAGTACAGTGAATATAGTACACGTGCATAATTATATTGATTATACCGGCAAATTGTGTTGAGAAAAACGTGGCGTGACATGTGCTGCAATGCCGCCAAAAAGTGAGACCGCAAATGTTGATGTACCGATGAGCATCCAACTCCTCATTGATTTTGAGTCCTGTTGAGAGCTAGTGATGGGTAAATCCAGAGATAGAGCCAACGAGAAAAGTCCAAAAAGTGCGCTGTGTGTGCTGTTCCTCGATGCTGTTGCGAAAGTGTCAAAAATGCAATATGGCTGCCTGACCTGAAAGTGCCGTTGGGCGCTGAAGTCAGTTGAGCGAGATAGCCTGTGAGCGGAACCGAAGTCAAGCGAGAGAGACATCCTCTCGCTCGACGCGGCAGGCCAACGAGGCACATCCTCGGCTTCGCGAAGCCCTGCCTCGGCTATCTTCGGCTCAACCGAACGACGTGTGCTAGAGCACCGCAACAGATAGGCGCACGACGAATATCGATCGTCGTGCGCCAGCTGATTATCCAACATAGTTATATATGCCCATTTACGTTACACGCTATTAAAAATTAAAATAAGTTTAACATTATCGAAGAACTATATTCGGTATTAGTCATGAAAGAGACAGCGGTAGCGACTCGGATCTACAGCGCAGCGTGGCCCGAAACCCTCGACACCTCGCTGACTGACCAAGGCGCTTTTCTCTCTCTCTCTCTCTTTCGCTTTCTCTCTCTCTCTCTATCTCTACGCGTGCCACCGAAGCAGGAATAATCCTTCAACCACTTCGCGACATGTGGTATCGCCTCGCATGCAACTCAAGAAAAGAATCGAACGACGATGACGTCACAGCTAGGAGGAAAAAAATGGATCGTCGATAAAGTCCAAAGTCCGAGCTCTATTGTAATTCCATGAATCCCCCGCATAGAAAATTAAGCCCTCCAGGACCTATATAAGGACGGGAAAATGCCCGAAAGAGATAGTATCGAGTCGACATTTCTATTTTGTAGTTCATAGTGCAGTCAGTCGCCGGGCAGTCAGTAGACAGCCCCTTTGGCGATAATTACCGCGGAGGAACCCCACCCTGTAGAGTCAGCCAAAGTCCAGAGTGAGTACTGAAAATAAAAACGGTCGAACAGTCTAAGTTCAGTTCGAATGTACTTTTTCTCAGTTTTAATCATACGGAATTTATCTAAAGTTTAGAAGAAATTGAATTTAATTGTTTTCTGCCGTTTTTGTACAAGTCCACACTGTTTACTTCGTTTTACTGTTTTATCGAACCACAGGTATAGCGTTAAGTATATTGTGTCGAGAAATAACGATCGCTCACGCACGGTAATAGCGCACGTACGTGTATCAATTATTCGGTCATTTGAATAAAATCTAACAGCTGCACGAATCATCGAGTGTAACGATTATTATTTTTAACAAATGATTGCTATTAATTTTCCCTTCAACGCATCGGTTACCGGCGAAAAAATTTCACCAGGAAAACCAAACGTAAGTACCAACGCAATTTGTCTAATTTATTTTATCTGATATTTGCGTAAATTTTTCCCCAAGTGAAAGCAACCTACCACTTCCCTTCCCACCTAAAATCCCTTCCTCCGCGGGGTAATTTATCAATTTAGGTTATCGAGACGACTGACGGGTTAACGCGAATAATCAACGAGCATTCTCAGCCCTGTCCCGAATAATTTTCCGAAAGGTTAGACTCAAAAGGGGGCTTGCGTCTTCGGTGTTTCTTGTCAGGTGTGGTAAAGGGAGAATTCATTCTCCTTGACCATAGTACGGAAAACTCACGCCGAAACGCCTCACACGTCTTAAATTTGTCGGTTTTTGTAAAAACACTGCGCGGATTTGACGTAACACTAAAGATCGTCATAAGACCGCATTTACTACGCCACGTGGCCATTACGAATTCGTTAGAATGCCGCTCGGCCTTCGGAACGCCCCTCCGACGTTTCAAAGAGCAATGGACCTCACACTAAGTGGGCTCCTCGGGAAAGGACTGTTTGTTTATTTGGACGATATTGTCATTTATGCATACAATCTCAAAGAACACGAGAATATACAGGGTGCGCCATCTCAATCTGGTCGATGGAAGTATTGAATAACTTAGAGAATTTTCAACAGATTTCACAAAGTCGTATTTTTTTATTAAATTTGATTCATTACAATTTATTTTGATTAGTTTCCAAAAACCACATCGATCAAATGTCCGCCTTTATTACTGAGACAAAAATGAGCTCTTTTTTTGGCATTTTCCATTGTATTTGCCAGCGTTTCGGGCGATATCGCTGCGATTTCGGCTCGAATGTTGTTTTTTAGCTCCTCTATGGTCTTCGGCTTGTCGGCATAGACCTTACTTTTCAAAAATCCCCATAAGAAGAAGTCCGGTGCAGTCAAATCCGGCGATCTTGGTGGCCAGTCAATATCACCTTTCTTTGATATCACACGCCCTGGGAACTTCCGACGCAAATAGTCCATTGTTGAGCGCGCAGTGTGACATGTCGCACAATCTTGTTGGAACCAAAATTCCTTAAGACCTTTTTCTCGCATTTGTGGTAAAACAAAGTGTGCCAACATCCACCGATATCGATCCCCATTGACAGTTTCACCAGCTCTGAAGAAAAATGGTCCAATGGTGATTTTGAGCAAACACCGGCCCAAACTGTCACTTTCTCATCGTGCAATGGAGTTTCGTGAATAATATGAGGATTATCGGTGCCCCACATGCGACAGTTTTGTTTGTTGACAGCGCCAGAGAGGGTGAAATGAGCCTCGTCGGTCATCAGAATTCGCTCCCAAAAATCCGGCTCAGCTTCCTTCATTCGACTAACGTTATTAGCGTAAGCCAAGCGTCGCGGCTTGTCAGTTTCCAATAATCTTTGAGTCAACTGCACTTTGTACGGAAACATGTAAAGATCTTGCTTTAAAATCCTTCTCAAAGTGGTTCCACTGATGTTTAATTGCTGAGACCGGCGGCGGTATGAGACATTTGGATTTTCTGCAACACTCTGTCGAACAGCTTCGATATTTTCATTTGAACGACCTGGACGCGGTCGAGCTTGATGTTGGAGATTCGCTACAGACCCGTGCTCCATGAAATTTGAAGCTAAATGACGGATAGTGTCGCCTTTGGGCGCAGAACGTCCGCGATATTTTTTACGATACGCACGCTGAGTTGACACAACTGAACGATTATTTTCAATGTAAAGCGAAACTATTTCAGCGCGTTCTTTCGGCGTATAGCGATACATGGTTGAAATTGTACTGAAATAACCTATACGAAACGTGTTGTACGACGCTGGTCGGTTAGAATCTGTCAGAGTTATTCAATACTTCCATCGAGCAGATTGAGATGGCGCACCCTGTATATCGCCAATTAATTAAACGATTAGAAGCAGCAAATTTAAAATTACAAGCAGATAAATGCGAATCTTTGAAAAGAGAAGTCGCGTATTTAGGACATATAATCGGGAATAATGGAGTTCGGCCCGATCCTAAGAAATTAGAAGCCGTACGCGAATATCCCGTACTTAAGAATGTTAAAAATGTTCGACAATTTCTGGGATTAACAGGTTATTATAGGCGGTTCATAGAAGGATACGCCAAGATATCAAAACCCCTCACGACTTTATTACGCAAAGAAAATATATTTGATTGGGGACCCGAAGAACAACAGTCATTCGAAATTTTAGAAAATAAACTTCGTACGGCTCCAGTTTTGCGATATCCTGATTTTTCCAAGCGTTCTATTTTAACAACAGATGCATCGGGTTATGCTATCGGTAGTATACTTTCACAAGGAGAAATTAACAACGATCATCTATGCGCTTACGCCTCGCGAGCTTTGAGTTTAGTCGAAGAACGGTACGATACTTACGAAAAGGAAGCATTGGCTATAGTTTACTCTATACTTCACTTTCGGCCAAATCTGTATGGGCATCATTTTACTGTAGTAACCGACCATAAACCGCTGTTGTGGTTCCGACGGGCTACAGATGGAAATCCCAAAATCCTGCGTTGGCGACTGAAACTCGCCGAGTACGAATACGATGTAGTGTACAAGGCCGGAAAAACTAACGTTAACGCCGACGCGCTCTCAAGAAACCCCATAGAGTCATTAACTACCACAAACGATATTTACATGGTTCGCTCGAATCCTCCAAAAAGTCACCGTAAAAATAATCAACGTATCTTATCAGACACCGATATAGCTCGGCTATTGGAAGAAGATTCCGAAGAGGAGGAAAATCTAAGCAACGATGTCCCTGGAAATTTCGGTTATCTTAACGATGTAGAAGAATGTGACTGGGTACGTGAGTCAGTTGATCCTTTCGAACAGCTGGAAGACATAGTCTCTCCATACAAATCAACGACCACTGGTCACGAAAACGAAATTTTTCAAACGCCTGCAGCGAACAAGGCACCACTGAAGAAACCCATCGTAAAAATGAAAGCTAATATGCCTCGGAAGACACGCAAGAATGAAAACATCGAAACTAAGACTAAACAAGTGACCTACAGTGTTGAGAACTTTCCTCTGCCATCCGACACCTCTTCAGATCGACCGAGTAACCAAACACATGTGCCATTACCAGTCCTATCCCACAACGATGTGCCTCTTAAGAACAACGAATCTAGCGGCGAAAGCGAACTCAAGGACCATAACCATCGAGAAAACTCAGACAGAACAGTGCAGGGAAAACATGCACGTAAACTTTTCCAAGGTAGCGAAACAGAACCCCTAAGCGACAACATGTCCGACGTAGAACCTGAGGATTCACTTATATTGCCCGCCACCATCCTGCATAAAACCACGAAGGGTAGGATTATTGCTTCCAACGTCAAACAATCACGAGATTTATTTCACACTCAAAAAGATAATTTAGTTTATTTTGTTTCCACCGACTGTGCACCGATAGACACTGGAGCTATTGCATTACGCGATAACGACAATTTTCCACACTTAAAGAATCTAGAATTAAAGAAAGCCCAATCTATTATGAAACGAGCTCACAGATTCAAGGTCCCACATAATTTTGGAAAATATAGTAGAAGCTTTAAAAAGTGCTCGTTATTCAATTGACAAGTTATCATTGCAAACTGTCAGCATTGCAAAATCAAGTTTTATGTTAAACGTGCCATGGGAAAATATTATGCCTCAAATTCGATTAATATTCGCGCAAAGCGACGTTAAAATCATTATTTGTCACGGGTTAGTTAGACAACCCCCAGTGGAAAGACAAAATGAGATTATTGAAGAAATGCATTCGTCAACCATAGGCGGACACAGAGGTGTCAGTAAAACATATAATCGAATTCGTCACTTGTATTATTGGAAAAATTTAAAAACCGACGTCCAATTGTATATTCAACGGTGTTTACAATGTCAATTAAAAAAATTAGTCCGCGTAAAAACTAAACAGCCTATGATCATAACAGATACTCCAGCAATAGTTTTCGATAAATTGCAATGGACATAGTAGGCCCTATGCCAAAAACTAAGCAAGAAAATGAATACATACTTACAATTCAAGATCAATTAACAAAATATTCAGTAGCAATCCCTTTACCTAATGCAAAAGCAGTAATGATAGCAGAAGCATTTGTCAAACGATTCATTTGTTATTTCAGCTCACCCAAAGCGGTACTCACTGACCAAGGTAGTCATTTTTTGAGTAATTTCTTAACACAAATTGCGAAATTGTTCAAAATACGTAAAGTTAGAACTACAGCATTTCACCCTCAATCCAATGGATCATTGGAAAGATCGCATCATGCTCTTGGTGAATATCTTAAACAATTCACTACTAAACAAAATAATTGGGACGAATGGGTTGAAATGGCTATTTACAATTACAACACGAATGTACACGAAGGTACTAAGCATACTCCATATGAAATGGTTTTTGGCAAGATAGCTCGTACTCCTTCTAGTATGCCCCCTGCCGAGATGGAAAAACTCGCCACGTACGACGAATATCTAACGCAACTGGTCACGCAAATCCACGAAATACAGGGTTTGGGGCGACAAAATTTGATAAAGGCTAAAGAAAATTCCAAAATATATCAAGACAAAAAAATTAATCTTGTCACATTTAAAGTGGGAGAACCAGTATTTTTGCTTAAAGGACCAAAACCAGGAAAACTCGGTGACCACTACACCAGTCCGCACGACATAAAGACTATATTAACGAACGGTAACTGTATGTTAATGAGTATGAGTACATTATATCCGGCTCGAAGGACCAAAAAATGTATGATGGTTGAATATGAGTATATTCTAAATATTTGATAATGTTCCAACAAAAGTGTTAAAAACCTTTAAGATATACACTAACTGATGCGGCAAGGCACTATGAGATGAATTAACAAGTGCGTAGAGTAAGTGCCTATTGGGACTGAGTACAACATAATAAATAACAATGAATATAGTGCTCTGCACAGTGAACCTGTATCACTTGAGTATTACTACGCTGTTGGTGGATAGCGGGTTGATGCATTCGCACGTAGCATGTCGAGTGACAGATGCGAATATTAAGGTTAAGGATCCTGGTGACAAGTATAACTAATTAAATGAACTCAGTAATTTAACAATAATAAATTCAACGTTTATTGAACGTATGTAACATTGGCTGCATGAAAAAATACCTGTTGATTGTGTTTAATATATTACTGTGATTGGTCTGGCCTGCGTGTTGATGTACTGTTGGTGATTGGGTCTCAAGCCTCTGAGTTGCCTTGGTGATTCCGTGTGGTTGATCCTGGTGATAAGGTCTGATTGTAGAGCTCGAATAGTGCCACACGGCAGTCTATGAGAGTCCGGACGCCGATGATCGGTGCTGAGCAGAATGGCGTCGGTGCAGCCAACGAGCGAACCACGCCGTTGACGTTTATGTGATTGGTTCTGTGGTTCTGATGATCTGCTGTGATTTTCACTAACACTGAGTTGAAACACGGGTGATTTGACCAAGAATGTATTACACTATAGAAATGAATGCGCACTAAAGTGATTAGAACGAGTGAATATCTCTGTGAGTTTTACGCGGGAACGTGTACAGCGAGCGACTCGAGTGAGAACAATGGCCACATCCGTCGACCACGCGGCAGAGTATCAAGAAGACGGACGTGCGTCACGGCTTGCTTGTGATTTGCTGTCAGCGATGGAAGGCGAGACTTATGAGTGGTCTTGCCGATGGGGCCACGCTAACAGCGTTGGCCGCTTGAGTGAGCTTCGATCGAGGATGTGAGCAGATGGACAATATGCATGAGTGCGCGGTCGATAAATCGATATAGCATACCTGCGAGCTATACCATATGACGCGAGGCGTCAGATGATTGTGACTGTAGCGTATGCATGAGTTGAGTGTGTCTGGTAAGCGTGAAAACTGAACATTCCGCCCGCCATCAGCAACGGTGTTGATGATTAAATGTGATCTGTTCTTCATTCAGTTTGAGCTGGTAAGATGGCGAGCTTGGTGATTGGTCGAACGAGTGTTGTTGTTGCAGTTTTAAGTGACACTACCCTGGTCAGTCCATCCTTTCCTGGATGGAGTTGAGTGACTCTGGCGAGAGGCCATTTTGATGGTGGAGACCTCTCATCAGTGATCAGTACTAATGAACCGACCTTGATGGTGTTCGATGGATGATGCCATTTCGATGTAGACAGTTGGCGCTGGAGATATTGAGTTGACCATTTGGACCAAAAATATTGAAGCCTTTGTTGTATTAGTTGCCATCGTGATAGTCTAGTAACGTTCAGATCTGTGAGTGATGGCTCTGGTATGGCTGTGAGCGGCTCTCCTATGAGAAAGTGAGCTGGTGTGAGTGCTGAAGTATCTTCAGGGTCTTCTGTGAGTGGTTGCAATGGTCGTGAGTTGAGCGTTGCTTCGATCTGGATGAGCAACGTAGTTAATTCCTCGAACGTGAGTGCGATGTCTCCTACTGTTCGGTTCAGGTGATATTTTACTGATTTGACTGCTGCTTCCCATTTTCCTCCCATATGTGGAGCTGCTGGTGGGTTGAACTTCCATGTAGTTCCATCACTGGTGAGTGAGCAATGCAGTGAGAGTGATTCTGTTGTACCTTGAGTGAAGAGTTTGGTGAGTATGGCATCTGCTCCTATGAAGTTTGTGCCGCAATCACTATAGAGAGTGTTGCAGATGCCTCTGCGTCCAGTGAACCGTCTGAATGCAGCGATGAATGAGTCAGTTGAGTAGTCACTCACGGCCTCCAGATGCAAGGCCGAGGTGACGAAGCACACGAAAATGCACAGCCATCCTTTATGTTGTTTGGCGCCTCTACCTTTCCAGGTTTTGATGGTCAGTGGACCAGCGTAGTCCACACCTGAATAGAAGAATGGTCGTGCTGGGGTGACTCTCTTGGTTGGTAATTGACCCATGAGTTGTTGTGCTCTGACGCCACGTTGTCGAGCACATTTCATGCAGCTGAGTATATGCGACCGTACAGGAGCTCTACCACCAATAATCCAGTACGATTGCCTTGTGTAGTTCAGGGTGAGTTGAGTGCCTCCATGCATGGTTTTGTGATGTGCATCTGCTATGATGAGTGTGGTGAAGTGAGAATGTCGTGGGAGTATTGCTGGGTGAATTGCCTCAAGTTCCAGTTGTGAGTTGGTCAATCTTCCTCCAACCCGAATGATGCCTTGAGTGTCGATATAGGCAGTCAGGCGATTGAAGGGATGAGCTGTTGGTAGTTGAGCTATGGTGATCAATTTGAGCTCTGTTGAGAAATATGCTGCTTGAGTTGCTTTGATCCAAAATACTCTTGCTCTCTCAATATCTTGTGGCGAGAGAGGGTTAAAGAGCGTTGAGTTTGGCAATTTCTTGATGAGTTGACTTACTCGAAAGCATATTGCGGTTACTCTGAGTAGTCTAGTGAGAGAAGAGTGTCTGTATATCATCTCCCAATGATATACGGCTTGATTTGTTGCCACTGTGAATGCGAGCCCCGGTCGCTCTTCCTGATGAGTCTGTGAGTCTTGTTGATAGTGTTGAGTTGGCCATGAACATTGATCGCCTGTGAGCCACTGTGGTCCTGTCCACCACAGGAGGTGCTTCTGGAGCTGGGAGATGCTGATGCCCCTTGAAGCACAATCGGCTGGATTGTCTTTGCCAGGAACAAATTTCCATACGCTGTTTGGAGTTAGTTCTTGAATTGCTGACACTCGGTTCCTGACAAAGTCCTTCCACCGTGATGGGTGTGAGTTAATCCAGGTGAGCGTTACTGAGGAATCAGTCCACAGGAACGTTTGAGTGTTGGTGAGTTCCAAGGTTGTTTGCACATACTTCATGAGCTTTGCTAAGATCAGTGCTGCTGTGAGCTCGAGTCGAGGGATGGAGAGTCGCTTGAGTGGTGTTACTTTTGATTTCGCGCAGATGAGTGTAACCTTGGTTTTTTCCCCTGGAGTTGTTGTTTTGATATAGATAGCAGCCGCCATTGCTATTTGAGATGCGTCGGAGAATCCGTGCAACTCCACAAGTGTTGAGCTTGTGAGTTGAATCCATCGTGGAATTGAGATTTCATCGACTTGAGTGAGCTCTTGTCTGAGCAACGTCCACTTGGTGTGTATCTGATCTGAAACTTGATCGTCCCAGCTGAGTTTCTCCAGCCATAATTCTTGTAATAATGATTTGGCCTTGATGATGAATGGTGAGAGAAACCCGAGTGGATCGTAGAGTTGTGCTGTTTCAGACAAGATGATTCTCTTTGTGAGCTTGGAACTTGAGCATGGAGGCTTTGCGTGGAACTTGAATACGTCTTCACGAGGTATCCATGACAGGCCGAGTAACTTGGTACTGCTATCTTCGAATGAGTGTGAGTTTGATGGTGAGTGGTGGTCAATATGCTCGATAGATTGCTCGGTGTTGCTGTGCCATTTTGCTAGAGGCAACCCGCCCGCCATGCAGAGCTGGGTGACTTGATTTGATATTTCGATGAGTGTGTCAAGCTGATCAGCTCCTCCAAATATGTCGTCAACATATCTGCCTTTCATGAGTGGTTCGATTGCGAGCGGGAAGCGCTGACCTTCGTCTTCAACTAGTTGAAGCAATGATCTGATTGCTAAGAATGGTGCTGAGCGAGTTCCATACGTCACTGTTGTTAGGTGATATGGCACCATATTGAGTTGGTCATCTCGCCATAGGATTCGTTGCAAATCTCAATCGTCTAAATGGACTTTGATTTGTCTGTACATCTTTGTGATGTCTGTTGAAAAGATGAGTTTGTGCTGTCGGATCCATATGAGCACGTCTGAGATGTCACGTTGAAATTTTGCTCCAACATGCTGGATGTCGTTGAGTGATACTTGAGACGTCGTTGGGCTGGATCCGTTGAAGACAACTCTCAACTTTGTTGTGATTCGATCTTCTTTCAGTACACCATGATGAGGAAGATAATATGGAGGATGAGCGTAAGTGTGTTCTGACAATTGATCTTCCGAGACCCTCAACCCTCCTGATGCTACTGCATCATGTGCCAAGGTCGTCTCGGTTTCACAATAGTCATGAACAGATTCGCTCATTTGAGTTGACTGGTGGTAGGATGGTACACGTATCATGTGACCACACTCTTCATACTCTTTCATGAATGAGTTGTATAAATTGGTGTATGAATTATTTGTTGAGAGTTTCTTCATGAGTCGTTGTAGACATCGTTGAGCAGTGAGTTCTGAGTCTCCTAGACTCGATGGTGATGATTTGAGCGGGATTCGCACGATGTACCGTCCTTCTTCGTCTCGAGTGTGAGTCGTTTGAAAATGCTTTTCACACGCTTCTTCGTCTGGGGTGAGCTTGTGATCTATTGTCGATGGTGTTTCTTCTTGAACCCAGAACTGCGTGAGAAGATCTTGAATTTCCTTGTTTGATGATTCTACTGTGATGTGGTATGAGTTGCTTGGTGTTGAATAATTCTCTGGGACTGGACCAAGAATAATCCACCCAAAGATTGTTGATTGTGCAATCGGTAAGAAGTCCGAGTGTTTCTTGATGCCAGGCTGGATGATGAGCCCGTATGAATCAGCCCCGACGATGATATCTACTGGCCGTGGTGTTAAGAAGTCAGGGTCTGCCAATTGCAGTGATGAAATGTGTGGCCACTGCTGTGGTTGAGTGTGGACTGAAGGCAATGTACTCGTCAATTTATTGAGTATTTGAGCTGCGATGGTAACACCACGTGATGAATGAATTGATCGTAATGTTAATGTGGTGGTACCTCTGGTTTGTGTTGATCTCGTGTTTCCAATGCCAATGACTGGAATTGATGAGTGTTGACGAGTAAGCCCATGATCCGATACAAGTTGTTCTGAGACGAAGGTGAGCTCTGATCCTGGATCAATGAGTAATCTGACTTGGTGAGTGCCGAAAGATGTGATGAGTAATGCTTGACACGTTGCTAGTAGAACTGCTGTTCTACCGTGTGAGTTGATGAGTTGGCAAAATGGCACGTCAATTTCTCATTGACGTGAACTGGTGCTTGGATGAGCTGTGGCAGGTGTAGCTGAGGTGCTTGGTTGATTTGACTTTGGTGTGGTTCTTGCGGTGGATGGCAAATGAATCATCGTGTGGTGTTTGGCACCGCACGTCTTGCAGTTGATGGTTGATTGGCACGAGTGGAGGTTGTGATGACCAAAGCAGTTGAAACACAGTCGGTGTTCAGTCACAACTTTGTGGCGATCTGCAGGTTGTAGCTCTCTGAATTTAGCACAGCTCACTATGTAATGCGAACCACCACAGTGATCGCATGGATATTGGTGTGTCCTCGGTTGAGTGGACGCATGGTGAGCCGGTCTTGCTGGCAGAAGTGCAGATTTTGTTGAGTGCTTCGAGATGTTGCTGGCTCTGTCAGCCGATTGATCAGGGTTGATAGGGATGACTTCTAAAGCCCTCGCTCTGGATTCGATGAATCCCATCAAATCTTCAAACGAGGTTGGCTGCTTGTGCGCACTCCGTTTGTATTCCCATGCTTCACGCATGGATGTATCAAGGCGTTGAGCAACTACGAAAATTAATACATAATTCCACGATTCTGTATCAATTCCGAGAACGTTGAGTGCGTTGATTATTTCCTTCGTTGAGCTAACTAATGTGTTGAGTGCGGCTGCAGATTTTGCCACTGGTCGAGTGTTACTAAGGAGTTTCTCAACATAAGACAGGATGAGTCTTTCCTTGTTGTTGAATCTGTCCTTGATTATTTGCCATGATGAATTGAACGAATCATTGTTGATCGGCACATTGGAGATCAGTTGAGCGGCTGATCCTTTAAGGCTGATCTTTAAATAGTGTAGTTTCTCTACATCACTGATTTGGTCATTGTCGACCACCATTGAGGCAAACAAGTCTCTGAATGCCGGCCATTTTGTAAAATCACCGTCAAATTCCGGCAACGTTATTTTTGGCAATGTTGATCGGTGCTGACTTGGTTGACTCTGTTGATCAGTTCTGCTTGATATGGTCTCTTGAGTTGCTGCGATTGCCTTCTTTCGCAGGATGAGTGTGAGTGCCTTGAAGTAACTATCAAAGCCTGATTGGTACACCTTCTCTGTAACATACGGGTGAGTGAGAAAAGCACGTTTACATGTTTCTCCCATTTGATCATGCTCGTTACAAAAACAGTCCCAAGTGCGATTTAAAATCTCTAACTGGCCGGTGAGTTCTGCAGAAACGCTGCCTGGTGAGTTTTGCAGGTGATCATGTAGCTGGTTGATCATTGCTATCCTCGCATGCTGTGATGCGACCTTATACTCCATGAGGTTAGCTTGATTGGTGCTTGGTGAAGGCGATCTGGTGCGTGGTCTCTGTGCCGTGGGTGGTACATTGAGTGTCTCGCTAATGACTGTTGCTTCATCGATTGCTTCCACATCACCATCATGTGAGTCGCCTTCCTGCGAGGATTTGCTTTGGTCTGACTGCGCTTTCTGATCGTCAGCCATGATTTGAACTGGTTGAGCCTGTTGAATGGTTTACAATAAATGATTAGTGCACTTGGGTGAGTATTTTATTATTATTGAGCATTGTCTTGTATCGATGCATGCTGAGTTGCGCAATCTGTAGTGTATTACATGTGTTGATTGGTGATTCATGTGAGTATCGAGGCATAAAATTATATACTTGACCAGGATCCGGCTCGAAGGACCAAAAAATGTATGTTAATGAGTATGAGTACATTATATCCGGCTCGAAGGACCAAAAAATGTATGATGGTTGAATATGAGTATATTCTAAATATTTGATAATGTTCCAACAAAAGTGTTAAAAACCTTTAAGATATACACTAACTGATGCGGCAAGGCACTATGAGATGAATTAACAAGTGCGTAGAGTAAGTGCCTATTGGGACTGAGTACAACATAATAAATAACAATGAATATAGTGCTCTGCACAGTGAACCTGTATCACTTGAGTATTACTACGCTGTTGGTGGATAGCGGGTTGATGCATTCGCACGTAGCATGTCGAGTGACAGATGCGAATATTAAGGTTAAGGATCCTGGTGACAAGTATAACTAATTAAATGAACTCAGTAATTTAACAATAATAAATTCAACGTTTATTGAACGTATGTAACATTGGCTGCATGAAAAAATACCTGTTGATTGTGTTTAATATATTACTGTGATTGGTCTGGCCTGCGTGTTGATGTACTGTTGGTGATTGGGTCTCAAGCCTCTGAGTTGCCTTGGTGATTCCGTGTGGTTGATCCTGGTGATAAGGTCTGATTGTAGAGCTCGAATAGTGCCACACGGCAGTCTATGAGAGTCCGGACGCCGATGATCGGTGCTGAGCAGAATGGCGTCGGTGCAGCCAACGAGCGAACCACGCCGTTGACGTTTATGTGATTGGTTCTGTGGTTCTGATGATCTGCTGTGATTTTCACTAACACTGAGTTGAAACACGGGTGATTTGACCAAGAATGTATTACACTATAGAAATGAATGCGCACTAAAGTGATTAGAACGAGTGAATATCTCTGTGAGTTTTACGCGGGAACGTGTACAGCGAGCGACTCGAGTGAGAACAATGGCCACATCCGTCGACCACGCGGCAGAGTATCAAGAAGACGGACGTGCGTCACGGCTTGCTTGTGATTTGCTGTCAGCGATGGAAGGCGAGACTTATGAGTGGTCTTGCCGATGGGGCCACGCTAACAGCGTTGGCCGCTTGAGTGAGCTTCGATCGAGGATGTGAGCAGATGGACAATATGCATGAGTGCGCGGTCGATAAATCGATATAGCATACCTGCGAGCTATACCATATGACGCGAGGCGTCAGATGATTGTGACTGTAGCGTATGCATGAGTTGAGTGTGTCTGGTAAGCGTGAAAACTGAACAGTAACGTACGTATTAAACTCCCGAACAGAGACATTATTGTACATTCAAATGGATTGAAAAAATCGAGAATTGCATACTAAGATTTTCGAAATGATTTTTCCAGAAACATATGTTGCATAAAAATATACGATGTTTAGATGGTACGCACTCATGCGGCACTTTATTTTTGGATATCATGTAATAATAAAAATAGAATTTACATAATAAAATTGATAGATACGAATGAAAAATCAGAAAATAAAAATAAAAATAAAAACATATATGATATAATACGGGAGTAAACATAAAACTACAACAAACTCTAATAACACTCGATATTTATTTTTATCAACGATATTTCAATACTAGAAGACAACTTTGGCATAAACGATGCCAAGTCGTCCACCAAATACCGTGCTATAACACATTATTCAAATAACCCTCTACCCGATAAATAAACATATTGTAACGGTATTAAGCGTTAACATTACCCTTAAAGGGCTTGTTCAGACTCGAGTAGGAAGGAAAGTAATTTTAGGCTTTTGTAGTAGGTAAAAGTACGGTTTATTCAAAGAAAAACAAGTAGAATTTTGTGATACATAAAAAAAATAAATAGAAAATTCAATTATCTAACCCTTTTCTCTTGGTATTATGACTACCACGCGCCTCACAATCAATTATTCCCGGGCACTTGAGTGCATTTATAATCGTGTCCGCGGGTGAATTTAAAGAATGTATGAGAATAGAGATGTAATCTTTAATTAACAATATCTATTAGGGCTCGAAAAGAAAGGTTGGTAAATAATATATTCCTAATGTGAAGCTATTCTTTAACTAGAATTGAATTTACAACACAAAGATAAACGCTGCTTGATAATTTTTATCTATTCGTGGCGTTCCCTAGGTAAAAGGCTTAGCATGTGTACCGCCGGTAACTAGCCGGCCATTGCTCGATTTTACCGCTGAGTTGTTCAATTTTTAACGCTACAGGCCCGTTGGTGGGAGGCTGGTACTTTTAAAGGTCGACTCACGCGTCCACCTGCCCGCCGCTACGATCGGGCGTCAGTGGGATGCATTCTGGGTGCATCCGCAGCTACTCGGTATACCAGGGCCGTACCCTGTGCAGTTATCGCCTTTTCATATTTTTCCTCTTATCTATGTTTTATTTATATCCCTGTTGAACTATCCACGTTAATATTACTGATAGGTCTTAAACACAATGGTATTTATATGCAGTATCTTAATGAGCGGAGATTATTAGTTTTCGTTCTCCAAAAGCCTAGCCCGTGTATTAGGCTATCCTCGATCACCAGAGTAAGAGAAAGAGAGACAGAGATAGGCCGCTCTGTTGTTGTTTGGGTCTGCGGTGCGTTGGCCTCGAACGCAGCACCGACTGAGCTGCTTCCCGTTTAAATGTACGTCAGGTACCACCGCTGGGCTTTCTTTGGTACCAGTGCGGCTGCACTTAGCGAGGGTTGGCTGCTCTTCCTTCCTGGACTTCTGCGTTGACGGCACCTGTGAACAGAACTGTTCCCCGAGTGCCGAAATCCTGGTCTTTTTATACCAGTCACCCCTCCAGCTTGCCCATGCTTTTTGTATAACTATAGCTGGTGGTCGTCCTTTAGTCCATGTTTTGTAGCCCACTGGTCCTTCTTTTAAAAATCGTCGTTGGTCTTTTAATATTCCGTTGCTTGTATTTTTCGGACGGAATAACGGGACTTGGTCACCGATATGTCGGCCTAGCTTGTGTAAGTGACGCTCGGTAGCGGTGACTTGGTGTGTGCACCGCGCGTTATTAGATAGACAGTACGTTACAATATTAAATATGAAAGGAAATAATACATACATATAATCATAGTAATAATAATAATATTAACAATAATAATGGTAATAATAGTAATTGCAATAATAATAATAACAATGATCAGTGTGTTCAAGTTTTAGTGAATAGAAATTTTTCTTAAAGGTTTCAAAACCAGGCAAACATAGTTACCAATACGCCAATGCAAACGAGATACCAGGAAACGCACTCAAAGACAAGGTATTAAATAAAACCTCTTGAAGAAAAAAATATCTTAGTGCACCCCGATCAGTTTTAGACTTCAAAGGAGAGAGAGAGTACAACCAAATATAAAGAGAATGCCATAATAACCATATTAAGAACATTAACATATCCCAGTAAATATACGCATAAATATTTTTATTAACATAACTAAATAAATACGGTACTATTTATACCTGCATCTTGAAAAAGATTGATCATAAGAGTGTGCATATCATCAATAAGCATGTCATCAAAAGGCCCACGCGGCATGTACTCATACGAACAAGTGCGTCTCGACAGTTACCGTAGTTGGCCAGTAAATTTTCTAGACCCGCGGCAACTTGCCGCTGCAGGATTTTATTACACCAGGCAGGACGACGAGGTGAGTTGTTTTGATTGCAGAGTTACTATTAAAGAATGGGAAGTTGGTGATATACCAATGCATGACCACGATAGGTGGCAAGAGCAATGCCGTTTTGTCCGCAGCATACCCTATGGGAACGTTTCCATTGGGGCCGATCCACGAGATGTACCCCTTTCTTGTGAAAAAGAACGCTACGATTGCAGACTAGAAGTAAGAGTAAACGCGACCCCTGATTGCCACGAGGATATGCCTCCAAAGAAGAGCGATTTGACTCCCATGTATCCCGCATTCGAAGATTATGCTAAACGAGTAGACAGCTTCACTTACTGGTCTGGAGATTGTGAAATTAATATTGCAGTATTAGCAGCAGCCGGATTCTTTTGCACGGGCAGCCAGACTAAAATCAGGTGTTTTCATTGCGGAGTATCATTAGACAATTGCGAAATTTATGACGACCCTTGGGAAAAGCATGCTATATGGGGCCCTAATTGTCGTTACATAATAATGAGTATAGGAAGCCGACCACCCGGTCAAACACCTCGTCGCCATCCTTTTTCCTCGCTAACCCCCGCCTCTGAGACAGAACTATACGAGAGCCCCCCTACTTGCGATCAGAGATTTGTCGCCAGACTATTGGAAATACTCCGAGCCACACTCGACTGTCTCGAACGGGCATTTTCCAGGGACGACGGCCTACAGCCCTCGTACCCCACCTACGAAAACTATACAGACCGCATGGAAAGCTTCATTTCCTGGCCTGAGACGCTACCGATAAAACCAGTTACATTAGTAGATGCTGGATTCGTTTATTCTGGGAAAAAGGACAGAGTAACTTGTTTTTATTGCGGAATTAAAATAAAGCGTTGGGGAACGGGTCCAAACCCCTTACACTTACACGTCTTGCTAAATCCAGGTTGTCGATTCCTGAGCATGACTACGAATGCGTTCCCATGTTCCTCTTTGTCCACCAGTCTTACCGATTCAATTGCATCATTACTTCACAGACCGCCCTCTCCCCCTCCATCACCGTCTAACCAAAATAATCATCCAAACCAACATTCCGATACAACGGACAAAGACGAGTCAGACGAAAAACTAATTACTTCACATCGCACAGTAGACGCAGAGCCCGAAATCGTGGCAGAAAAGTCAGAAAAAAATTTTTACAATCGGGATATTTGAGCAGGCAGTCAGGTAGAGGACTAATGGCTGCGTTAAATTGTAAAAGGGGAACCTTTTTCACCGTATACCTTCGTCGCTGCGTCAGTTGGAAGTTAGCCGTCGAGACGAGTGTTCGCATCGCGCGCTGAACGAGCGAAAACTACCGTGACTTATAAAATCGATAACTTTAAAGTGAAGTGTTTTAAATCAATCCGGAGACATGGATACGACTTCTGGAGGTATGTAGAAGATATTTTTACATTGGTTGAGTTTAAAATAAATATGTAAATTATTGAAGTGTAGTATAAACTACTGCATAAATAAAGTGAAAGAATTTTGTAAACTTATATTTTCAACTATCCGAAAAGTTATACTTTCTGCCATATTCTGCGACAGCCAATGTCTAGGCCTTTAGTTTATTATATAAGCTTGCGAAATTAACAGGAATTAGCTGCCTAGAGCTGCCTAACTTTGTCTGTTATGGTTTTTGGCAACGTAAAACAGGCGGTTGCCGACCGTGCACGCGCGCGCGGCGCCATACGCCATGCCATGGGGCCATTGAACAGCTGCTACTTGAGCAATAGGACTATATCCATACATATACCATATATAATATATATATATATATACATATATATATACAAAATACAAATTCAAGTAAATCATTTATATATCTATTTTTGTAGACATACAACAATACATATATATGTAAGTATATACTAGAGTAATTAATTTGAATCGTCACATTTTATTTATATTTGATACATTTTTATTATATATATAGGTATATATGGGGCATTCCACGCCAAATCGGACAGTTCAATTTTTTTTCCCTTGATTTTGTCATATTTTCATGTACTCATCAAAAATCGGCTTCTGGTACATTTTGAGATGTTTTTGGTCACCCGTTCAAAAAATATTTGTTTATGTTTTCTTGCTCATAACTTCTTTCATAATAGTCTAAATTCAATTTTTTTTTCATAACTGTTGTTTTTTATGTACTTTTCAAAAAAAAATACGAATAATTATTGCGGCTACTTATTTGTTACAATAATTAAAATTCATTAAAATTTTGATCTGATCCTTCAACACAAATTCTATACAATTTTATGTCTTTATTACAGGGTCCCATTACGAAGGAGTACATTTGACGAGGAAAGAATTATATCTTATTATAAAGGATAATTTGAACGATAATTTCGCTACGTTATTGTTTGGCTTTCTGATTCGCAATCAGTCACTTCCACAACCCGCGTATATCAATTTTGTTCAATTCAATTATAATAATTAAAATTCAAATAACTAATGCAAGTTATATATCATTGTATATGAAAACGTCATACTAAATAAGTAAATTATTTCATCCTTTTTTGAGTGGTACGGCAGGAGGGAGTTTTTTTGAAAATTTTTATTTTTTTTTAACATACTTGTCCGCCATATTGGATCAGCCATTTTGTTTACAATAATTTGGCTTTCGGATTCGTAATGAGCGACCCTCAAAACCCACATATAGCAGTTTTTGTCAAGATCGGACACCTTTTTAACATTCATGTCCGCCATATTGGATCGGCCATTTTGTTTACAATACTTTGGCTTTCGGATTCGTAATAAGCGACCCTAAAAACCCGCATATACCAATTTTTGTCAAGATCGGACACCTTTTTAACATCCATGTCCGCCATATTGGATCGGCCATTTTGTTTACAATAATTTAGCTTTCAGATTCGTAATCAGCGACCTTAAAAACCCCTGCATACCAATTTTCATTCCGATCGGAGGTTATTTGTATTTACTGCCACGATTTCGGGCTCTGCGTCCACTGTGGCATCGTCGCAATTTCCGACCTCCTACCCCCTGGGCGGAGTCATTGGAGCTATCCACACTATCGCTGACACCCTCTCACGAGGAAGATGTCGCCTCTCAGTTATGTCAAACCTGCCATCACCAGCCTATAAACGTGACGTTTCTCCCTTGCCTCCACGCAAATAATTGTTACAAATGCAGCAAAAATAGAGAAACATGCGATGAATGCAACTCAGAGATACAGTGCATCGTGCTTGATCCCGAATAGGATAACGATAACAAGGAGAAAAACTAAAAATTATATCGATAACAACAATAAATAGCTAGAACCATATTTGTATATGTTGGTTAAAATCAACTCAGGATCGGTTAATTAATTCTCTTTCGCATAAGCATAAATTGCCAAATCTCGAAGTACAGTTTCAAGTTAACTGTTGATGGACCTCGAGAATCTCAATACACCTACAACAAAATAGTAAGAAATCCCCGATTATCGAGAGACTATTCAAGAATATAATGAACATATATATTTTTTCCTTTAAAAAAGCAAAGATTTCCACACCGTGACTTGGCGACTAATTAATTGTCGTACATATACTCCAGATATCATACGATTGACAACATTCTAAAACAATACCAGTACTTCCAACGCCAGTAGTATGTGTACACCTTTGCTCCATCCCACTCCTATCCCCACTCCTTCCCCCACCACGCGGCTACCCCCACCACCTCACTTTTCCACCGCCGCGCTACCCACTCTGCTTGATCAGTGTCGGTAACGTGGAGATGGTAAAGTGAGGTGGTGTGGGTACCTTGGTGAACAAGGAAGAGTAGAGATAAGAGTAGGATGGAGCAAAGGTGTACACATACTTGGAAAAATGAATAAAATTATGTACTCACCACCACCGCAGCTGTTGTAGGCATCTACCCTCCTGCCAAAGCGATTTTAAACTCCTGTCTCTCGAATGTACTCTCACACACACGCACACACACACACATACACATGCACAGCGTCTTTAATTCATTACTATGTCCTCGTCAAAGCCCTCGTCCATGGCATCGATATCGTAGCCGATATCTATCTCATCACCGAGGGCTTCTATAATAAACGCCGCCACATCCACGCGTTCACCGTTCGATAAGCGAACCCGCGGAACGCTATCGCCGGCAAGAGGTCGCATCATGACAGCGATCAAGTCATCTCCACCGCACGCTTCTTCGACGAGCTGCTCGATACCTGCAACGTCCACGCGGTCGAGTCCGTATATGAAAAACTCCATGACAAGAACCGGTAGCATACTTGCTAGAGGATCCGGATGAAATAGGTGAGACCAGTCGATGTAAATAGTTTCGCCGAAATCGACTAGCAGCACCTCGCAGTACCCATCAAAGTCCGGGTAAACCACTTCCCCGCGGACAACGTTATTGAAACGAGGCACAATACAGGACATGCCGATATGCAACTCCCCAAGTTCAATGGATCTTCCACGACGTTCCACTAAATACACACTACGTAGGAGTTCTTCCAGCTCGTCGTATGCATCGCACATTTCCTGCGTACGCAGAAACACACTCATTAAACTCTCGACAAACATTAATCGGCACCAAAACGCGTCGCTTAAAATCTCCTTGCCGTATCGTGGATACATATTGCTTTTTATTGTTTCCGAACAGGATGCCAAAGACAGACTAAATGCTCGAGACGCTACTAGAGAGTATCACGGGCATAAAAATAACAGCTTCCTATGAATCATAACTAGGTATCCATCACTTTGAATGCAACGAAAGAGGTTTTCGAGCATGCATAGCCCTGCGCTATGCTCCTCGCAAAGTGCTTGCTCTGCAGTAAAAGATATAGAATATGTTCCCTCACAGAGAGAGAGAGAGAGAGAGAAAGACTTTAATTATTATGCTATAAAAATAAGAGACACAGTAAGATCAGATATTTTTAAATTAACCAATATTTTATGGAAAGCACTTTATACATTTACCGTCGTATGCAACAGCCCTGCAAACACGGTCATCCACGCTCGGAGATTCCTTCACCGTTCATTTTATTTTTATCGCTATATGGAATTAATTTGTATTATCACTCGTAATATTGCTTTTAAATTATTTTTCGCTGTGGACGTTGTCATCATAGTGTACTTCTGAAAAAAAGAACGAAACAACTATTTAATTGAGCGCACTGATCAATAAAAAACATCGTGTACAGAATAATCGATATTGTCTTACCTGATATGCCACGACTCATTATACAAAGTTGGCAGCGTTGATATTCTGCCACCGACGACAACTGCGGATGAAGATGTCGGGTGGCACTTTTCTTTCCCAAAGTTAGCTCTATCTTCCTCTCGCTCTCCATGACACGAATAACGAACCCTCGGTGTCGGCTCATATGCAGGGGCTGCTCGCTCTGCAAAACATTATTTTTTTAATTAAAAATAAATATCACATGATTTAAAATTATTTTATATTTTTTACTTACCAAGCTCCGCTGCTTTGCTGCTAATCGACATTGGCACGTATTCCATGATCTGCTGTGTTAATAAAACAGAGACGAGCGATCCGTCTTCTTTCTAGCGCAGACCTTTGCTGATGCTTCGGTTTTACGACTGTCTCTCTCTCTCTCTCTTTCTCTCTCTCACTGTGACTGACATCTGTGTATACTTTATAATATTTCGAGCGAAATGTACACTATATACAATTATTTACAACAGTTTCTTTATCACAAATAGCTGCACATACGTAGAATTATTGCGTTCGCAACGCAACACCCGATGCATGATCAGCGATATGACCACGAAACAGCACAATTATTTCGGACAAAATAATTTTCATAAACTCCGTATCCTCTGGCGTTAGCAAGATCGCGATGTGTTCGAGCGCTTCTTCAAAGAAGTCCTTGGAACCGATGATCTCATACGCTACTGCACGAGGCATTTCACTGGCAACTATCTTTTCACGGACATATGATACCACCTCGTTCATACACCTCTGAATCGTTTCACTTTTGCTCTCTAGAACTTGCATATAAATATCAATTCTTCTACTTATTTCGACGAGCATATCAAATGTAGACCGCTGAAGAACAATATTTGGAGAGTATTTTCGGAAGCGTTTCCGTTTCGATTCTCCAGATTCCTCTTGATTCTCGTAATCCTCATCAGCGCTACCACTTATTTTACTAAATGACACAGCTCTGTGCTGGTAACACGAGGTTAAAAGTGTGTAATGCGTTGTGTGCTCTATGCGGGTATTACACATTTTCTCGGCATCAGTCCCATGAGCTTCGAAATATTGCTGTACGCGAGAAAAATCACTTTTAAACACTCGCCACTCGTCCGCACCAAGTGTAATTCCGGTAAAAGTATTCGACAATATTTTCACCACCGGTGTAAGCGTACACGTAGAGTTCAACTCGAACCCGGCTACGATTATTTTACCAAATGATTTATTTAAACCGTACATAACGGGGTTCGCTATATACTGCGATATCGCATGACGCTTAGCACCGTTATTTGCCACTTTTATTGCTTTCCTGTAGACTGTAACTTTTCGAATGAATCGTCGGTGGTGTTCATACTCCGTTTTATACAGATTGCCCCCACCACCTAACTGCATTGCCTCTTCTTTTGATACTGCAAATCATATGCCTGAAAATTGCTAGCCAATATCCTTTGATATTTGTCGCATTCTCCTCAACAGCCTAGTAACAGCAGCAGATATATCCCAAAACTCTTGCATACTCGCGCACACTTATGCGCACACCCACACATTGACATACAGATAATATTCGTCGGTGAAATTTGATGATTTTCCTCATGGCCAAGTGCCTTGAAATTAGATGAAAACAATATGACTTTCATCAGCGAAACTCGATAACTAAGTACATCATCATCGCTAAATATTTCCCTAGGTCTTGCTTTTGTAAAGCGATCGCGTGCGGCCATCTTCTTGGTTAGTCGTATTCATTACATCGTTGCAGTATATGCAGAGAGAGAGAGAGAGAGAGAGCTTGTTAAAGGAATATATATAAAAGTGAACCGCTTTGAAAATTCTCTAGTTAATTGTCTGATTTACTGTGGTTACTACTACTACTACTCTAACAGCACAATCATGGTCAGAGTGGTAAAGCGCTCATTGATAAGAAAATTGATAGAGTTTATATTGAAGCGTAGACCGTCGTTGCGTTCGCGCTGGGGTAGAAGAAATTTACAGATCACCCTATGGGAACTTCCGACACAGGCGGTTGTTCGTAAAATTCGCGGTATGCTGTGCGAGTGTCATCAGCGCGATTTAGTTGACGTGTATAATATTGGATTGTTTGATAATCAAATAATTATTGATTCGGTGGTGCGTGTTATTCGTCGACGAGGCTGGCTGAATGAGACTGCTCTGCAACCCATACTCAATGAAAGACGTAAGTAATATACAGCGCTAATTACTTTTATTTTATTTCCTTTATTTCATAAGATTTTTATATAGTTCGACGGTATGAGGACGCAGAAATGGGATCCGACACCTATGATTTCGATGAGGAGGGTAGAACCGATTCAGATGATCATAGCAGGGACAACGATGGCGACAGCACCGTAGGGAATCGCTGGATAAATTTTACCCAGCCATTCTGCGGTTATAAACCTACAAACGGTCTTTTCATGGCAGGCCCCTCGAGAGAACCAGATGAATCCGTCGCAGGCCCATCGCGACAATACAGTTCAAACGATGATGCCAACAGCAATACAGACAGCGAGGAAGAAGAAGAAGAAGAAGAAGAAGAAGAAGAAGAAGAAGAAGAAGAGGAGGAAGAAGAAGAAGAAGAAGAAGAAGAAGAAGAAGAAGAAGAAGAAGAAGAGGAGGAGGAGGAGCAAGACGTAGACGATGACGACGAGGAGGAGGAGGAAGAGGAGGAGGACCCTGTAGATTCAGGTAAGCTTTTAATAATACAACTACGCTGACAAAAATAAAAAAATTACGCGGATAATAATAGTAAAATGAAAAAGCAGGGTACGAGACGGACCCAAACGTTTTTCGCTTTGCACGATTCACTGTGCCGAGACCGCCGACAATCGAGTTGGTTTACGAAATGCGTCGGCGGTTCCCGGGTGCAGTCGACGGATTCGAGGACTAGAAGCAAATATAAGTTTGTAATTCTTACGTTACACGAATTATATGCATAGTATATAGCCAGCGACAAACAAAAATTTAAAGTAAATTAAATAAAAATTCTAATAAATGGTTTAATTATGCCTGCAGGTGGACAGACCGGCGATGGAAGGACTGCTGCACGGGGTGGTGATATTTTGCCTCCTGGTGAACGTTTCGGTATCGACAACGAGCAGAGACGTTATTTTTCACGCTTTAAGATGCAGGGTCGAGAGACAGATTTTTATTTTCGTCAGCCACCGGTCGGTATCGATCATCTGACATGGTTCGAGGGAGGTGTACGAGATGTTCTCACACGTCTTACAGAATCGTGCGAAGGACATGATTATGTGGGTATGACTCTGAGCGTACCGTCTTTTGCGCAAGGACCTGTATGGTTATCATTTCGACCAGCTCGTGACATCGTTCCCGACGATATATGGCGACTAATTAATAGTGTAGCTCAGAGCGCGCGCGAATTTCGAATAGACGCTGGTACATGTAGAATGACGACGTGTATAGTACGAGGCGTCGAAGGAGCCGGTGTGGGCACTAGGCTTACACACGAGTCTATAGCAAAAAAGTCAATTTTACGCATAAGTAATCGCGATAATTTGTGTCTACAACGATCCCTTGTCACTGCCCGAGCGCATGCCGAACGCGGTCAAATACGTGCGGGTGTGCTACACAGACGATGGTGTCAAATTCGGAACGGGCTTCGAGGTGCGCAATATACAGCGGCGATAGAGCTCACACGTAATGCAGGGGTAACGACACCGTCTAGGGGGTGTAGTTCGCGCGAAATTCAGCTCTTATAGGAGTACTTGGTTCACGAGGGTATAGCGATTGTTGTTTATGAATTTCTCACCTTCGGAAAACGCGTTCCGGCTCTGTACGATGGGCGAAAATACGTACTCACTGCAACAGGTAAAATTAATCATACACTCTTTATTCTCTATTACGAGCGTTCTTATCACTATCAACCGATATTAAATCTCGCCGGTGCGCTAGGTAGTCGGGGGTTCTGCACGCAATGTAATTCCAAGTATATTCGAGTACTCGAGCATCGATGTAGCTATCAATGTGCTCGATGTAAATCCACTTATTGCAACGGTAATAGAGACTCTCAGCCTGAGTATTGCGCAGACTGTAATCGTTCGTTCTTTGGTGCTTTTTGCCTCGCTCATCACAAGAGTGAGGGCTCCGCGGGCATCACGTCTCGTAAATATAGACGGTACAGCGTCTGTAACGCATTGAAAATCTGTAGAGACTGCTCGCGTATGATTAAAACCACAGATAAAAAGATGCATGTATGTGGTATATCGTTTTGTGCTACATGCAAACAAACGCGGCCGACTACGCATGCATGTTTTATAGCACCTCTTAAGAAATCAGATGCGCAAAAGGAGAAGAAAAAAGACAAGTCTTCCACGAGATTTTTATTTTATGATTTTGAGACGCAGCAACACGCGCAATTGCATGATGATAAATCGACACGAATTCACGAGCCGAATTTATGTGTCGCACAATGCGTATGTATGGCATGTCTGGATATCACAGATATAGAGACAGATTGTGCTGACTGTGGTAAACGTGAATTCGTGTTTATCGATGATCCTGTTGGGGATCTCGTAAAATTGGCATTATCGCAAAAATTTAAAAAGACCATCTGCATCGCCCATAATGCTAGAGGTTTCGACGCACAATTTATTCTACGGTATTTAATCGAGGTGCAAAAAACACAGCTGCCCTCTCTGATTATGAACGGTACGAAGATTGTCTCGATGAAAATTGGCGATGTCGTTTTTCTCGATAGTCTAAACTATTTACCCATGGCTCTTAGCGCTTTACCTAAGGCCTTTGGTTTCGCTGATGAGGTGGCAAAAGGTACATTTCCCCATTTATTCAACACACCGGAATATCAGAATTACTCAGGTCCTCTGCTGGCTTTGCATTTTTACTCACCCGATACCATGTTCTCAGCGGATCGCGAGCGCTTTTTAAAATGGTATGAGGAAGAATCGAGTCGCGTAGATTATAAATTTGATTTTGCGACGCAATTTGTGCAATATTGTCGTACAGATGTTACGGTTTTGAGACGAGCGTGTTTAGCTTTTCGAGAGTTACTTATACGTTGTGGGAGCGTGTGCCCCTTTACAGAAACATGCACGATAGCATCAGCATGTATGAGAGTATTTCGAAAGAATTTTCTACAGAAAGATCGCATTGCGGTGTTACCACCAGGAGGATATCGCTGGGGCGATAAGCAATCGCGCAAGGCCGTCGTATGGCTCGTATGGCTCGAGCGTGAGCTCAACTGCGTTATCACTCATGCTGGACGCACGAGAGAGTATCGCCTTCCGGCCGGCCTACCGGCCGTGGACGGTTACTACGTGGATGCGGGGGTCCATCACGTTCTTCAATTTCATGGCTGGTTTTGGCACGGTTGTCCGCGATGTTATCGCGTGAATAGAGATGCTCGAACTAAATTCGGCGATACAATGGATGAGCGATACGAGCGTACCATTCTTATTTCCGGGCGAATCAGATCGAAAGGGTACACTCTAACCGAAATATGGGAATGCGATTTTGACAGATTACTCGAGAATAACGAGGAAATGTCGATATACGTGAAAAATCACGCCATGGTCAAGCAGGCGCCTCTCGAGCCACGCGATGCATTCTTTGGCGGTCGAACGGAAAATTTTGTAAGCGTGTACGACGTCGCGAACGGGGAGCAGATACGCTATGTGGATGTTTGCTCGCTGTATCCGTGGGTATGTAAGAATGGAAAATATCCCGTTGGACACCCGAAATTATACGTAGGCGACGAGTGTCGAGAACTCGTAGGACTTGAAAACGATCTAAGTGTCGTCGAGGGTCTCGTGAAGTGTACCGTGCTGGCACCGCGCGATTTGTATATACTCGTACTGCCTGTTCGCATGCATGGGAAACTACTGTTCCCCCTGTGTAGAACGTGCTGTACAAATATGGACACATCCGAGGTTTGTACACACGATGACGCGACTGAGCGAGCGTTTGACGGCACATGGGTCGTGGACGAACTGAGAAAAGCTGTGTCGCTCGGATATAAAGTGACGCGTATCTATGAAATTTGGCAATACGTTGTTACGCAGTATGACGCGACAACGCGACGAGGCGGTCATTTTGCCGAGTACATCGATACATTCCTAAAAATAAAACAGGAGGCGAGTGGTCCGCCAACAGAGTGTAACGATGACGAGGAAGCAATTGAGCGTTTTATAGCATTGTACAAGGAGTCTGAGGGTGTATATCTCGAGCGAAGTGCTTTGCAGCCAAATCCGGGTTTACGTTCACTAGCGAAATTGGCTCTTAATTCATTCTGGGGAAAGTTTGGTCAACGAGAGAATCTCACGAAAACCGTTATCGTCTTCACGCGCGCGGAGTTAATGAATTTACTAACGAGTCCGGAGATTGAGGTGACGGGGATGCTACCGGTTAATCACAAGATTATGTATGTAAACTATGTGAGCAACCGCGATGCTATCCAACCATCACCGACATCAAACGCCGTGATTGCAGCATACACGACGGCACAGGCACGCCTAAAATTATACAGTTATCTTGAGGGGCTCGGGCGACGAATATTGTACTGCGATACGGACTCCTGTATTTACGTGAGCCATCCCGGTGGTAACGAGTATGAGCCGTCAATCGGTCAATTTCTAGGAGATCTTACGGATGAATTAAGTGAATACGGGCCTGGTAGTTATATAACTTCGTTCGTTTCGGGTGGACCAAAATTTTACGCATACCTTGTTCGTAAACCCGACGGTACGATTATTGAAAAATGTAAAGTGAAGGGTATCACGCTAAACTTTGCGAATAGCCGTCACGTAAATTATAACGCATTACGATCTTCCGTGACAGGAGCAAGGAGCGTACCTATTATTTTAAAATTCGACGCTATTCGACGTACGGAATTTCATCATGTAGTAACGCGTAAAGAAACGAAATCATGCGAGCCTGTTAACACGAAGCGAAAACGGCACGGGCTGTACTCTACTGTACCGTATGGCTATTGTGAAATACGCTAATTAGTATAACGCAAAAAAGTATATAGTTTTACGGGTGAATTCGCGATATTTAAAAATAATCTTTTTGTCTAATTTCATGTAACATATTTACAGTGTACAATACATTGAAAAAATTGATTTATCATGTATAAAATCGTTATCGGATCGTTCTTTTTGTGCTGATATTCGTAACAGTAGCTGCTATCTCTCTACCGTTCCCTTTTGTGCTGACTTTCTCATCGTTGATTCCTTTTGTCCCGTCTTTCTTATCGAGTGTTTCCTTTTGTTCTGGCTTTCTAGTGCTACATCCGTGGATATAATATTGTTGTTTAGAATTTAATGATTCGTAAAATTTGTATATAGAGATGTATGCATAGTGA
The DNA here is from genome assembly GCA_963942595.1 of Cylloceria caligata. Classification (NCBI taxonomy): domain Eukaryota; kingdom Metazoa; phylum Arthropoda; class Insecta; order Hymenoptera; family Ichneumonidae; genus Cylloceria; species Cylloceria caligata. The sequence continues at coordinate 49,568,982 of OZ012707.1, read as the reverse complement.
TATAAAAATATTGCTTTATTTGTGAGAAATATAAAAATTATCGTTATTTAATATACATACAGCGTAAACGCCAGCTTATACCGCGGGCCCGCGCCTCATCAGCTAGTGCAGGCGCGCCGCGTCTTATCAGCTCTTTAAGGCCGCGAAAATAGCTAATGCCGCGGGGTCGCCGCCGCCGCCGCCGCCGCCGCAGCCGCAGCCGCGGTATAAGCTTATTTAAGAGTCTGCTGATTGATTTTGATAGACACTCGTCGATATGGATACACGTTGGAAACATCCGTGGACAGCTGTGATAAGCGGTCCTACGGGATGTGGTAAAACATATTTTGTAAAAAAATTCTTTAAATACATGCGCGAAATGACGGATGTCCCGTTCGAGCGTATACTTTTTTATTACTCAGAGTGGCAGTCCGGGTATTCAGAGTACGGTGATAAAATCGAATTTCGCGAGGGTTTACCGCAAGCAGTAGACTACTCGAATGACGCAAGACCTAAACTTGTGGTCATTGACGATCTAATGCGCGAGGCATCCAACAATACTGTGGTCGATCTTTTCACCAAGGGTAGCCATCATAAAAATCTTAGTGTCATTTTCATCACGCAAAATCTCTTCCATCAGGGTCACGGGCAGCGCGATATCTCCTTAAATGCTAATTATATCGTTGTCTTCAAAAATCCGCGAGATCGCGCGCAAATTCAGCACCTAGCCCGCCAGGTATGTCCCGAGAATCCGCGATTTTTGCAGGAAGTATATTTCGATGCAACAGCCGCACCGCACGGCTATCTATTATTTGACTTGAAACAATCGACGCCTGATAATTGTCGATTTCGCGCCTGTATATTTCCCGATGACCAATACCATTACGTTTACGTGCCTCAAAAAGCAATGAAAGTTCGCGATGCGTCGCGCGATGTACCAGTAATGCGCTTGTAATGGCGTTGCGCGGACCTCTCGATAAAAAGCAGATAATTATATTGCAAGCGTAGTGTTATCTGAAGCAAGAGCAACGACGTGCAATTTTGCGCAAAGCAGATGTAGCGCTTGTACGCTGTATATGCGAGTGTGCTCTAAACGTTTTACAGGGAAACGTGAGTCTGAACAACGTGCAAAAGAATCATCTTCGGAGGCACGCGACAATTCTTCGGCGACTAGCCGCCAAAAGGGGAAATTGGAGCGGTAAGAGGAAGATCATCGTCGAGCACTGTGTCGGATTTCTCAAGTTGCTTCTTGCGCCTGTCTTGGCCTACGTGAGACATGGAATATGCCAGAAAGATGGTACTTATTCCTCATGATAACATACATCGTCTCGCTGGACTTGCTACTACTGCCGCTGCTGCTACTACTACTACTACTACTACTAGTGCAGACCCGTTGCCTTCCGTACAGACTACCGGTACGCCATTATCGCGCCTCGACTCTGAGCTGAGTGAAATTCTAAACTCTCACTCGTACAAGAGCGAGAGAGAGAAGTGGATAGCGTACCAACAGGTTTTACAGCGTTATCTTCACATGGTCGAGTACGATAATGCCGTACCGAATATTTCATCAAAACGAAAAGTATGATAGCAATACTCGATAGCCACGAGAATAAATCCGACGACGATTTAATGAACAAAGTTAAATCGCGGCTCAATGACACACTTATTATCGATAGCGTACCAAAAAAATTTTAATCTAAAGCAATATCGTTGCTTCGCAATTTGCATCTCAGCGCCGTTGGTAAAAAAATGACATGGGATCGTAACGGCGTTGTTTCCATAGACGGCAGAAGAATTTCAAATTCCAATATCGTTGATCTTGTTAACGATGCTATGCGAGCTAGAAAACGCGAGAAACCCATCGGACGATCTCACTTTGCCAAACTCCTGCGAGCGATACAGATGCCGCGTGAATTTATCGGTAACCCCGCGTTACTACACGAGCCTACACCTACATCATCCTCGACACCACAGCGGCGTCTTATTTTACCGCGCGAAAACGATAGTAGCAGCAGCAGCAGCAGCAACGGTAGCAACAACAACAACAACGACGACGAGGCCGAGACCGCACACTCAAACAGAGATTTAATGCTCACGGCTGAAAACGACATCATCGAGGGGGAGGAGGGGAATGAAGAAGAGGACGAACAATTGCAAAACTTTGCACAAGTAGAATATCGACCACCCACACAGTTAGAAAAGAAAAAGAAAAAGCATCCATTTAACTGGTCATCGCTAAAATTATGAAAATTCTTCAAAAAATCTATTATGACACCGCTCATCCTGCTTCCTATTCTCGAGCAAAAAATTTGGCCCAGGTGGATCGTAGAGTAGCGCAAAAAAAAGTTTTACCATGGCTCGAGACACAGGATTCATATAACATGCATCGCCTCGTACGACGACGATTTCCCCGTCGTACGTACAGTGTGAGTAATATAGACGATGTATGGGAGGCTGATTTAGCTGATCTTCGCTCGATAGCCACGTACAACGATGGGTACGCGTCTCTGCTTGTTGTTATTGATGTGTTGAGCAAATACGCGTGGGTCGAGGCTTTGCGTGACAAAACGAGCGCAAACGTGGCGCGCGGTCTCACACGCATACTCGCGCGCAGTAACAATCGTCGCCCGCAACAATTGCAAACTGATCGAGGCAAAGAATTTATCGGCGCACCGTTTCAGCAAATTCTCAAGAAAAAGAATATCGATTTTCGCGCTGCTCGTAACCCTGATATAAAAGCCTCGATTGCCGAACGCTTTAATCGAACAATAAAAGAGCGAATGTGGCGCTACTTTACATACACGCGAAATAAGCGTTACATCGATGTTTTACAAAATTTTTTATATGCTTATAATCACACTAGACACAGCGGAACGCGTATTCCTCCGAGCGAAGTAACCCTCGGAAATGCCTCTATAGCCCGAGACAATTTAGCACGGCGTTACGAGCGTAACGCGAAAAAAATTAAAAAGCCTAAATACAGCGTCGGTGACTTGGTACGTATCAGTACAGCTAAAGCAGCTTTCGTGAAAGGATATGAGCGTGGTTGGAGTAACGAATTATTCAAAATTCAACGAATATCGTTGAATCGAGAGCCATTCGTGTATATTTTACACGATCTGAATAACGAGACTATCGACGGTATTTTCTACGAAGCAGAATTATCACGAGTACGAGTGCCTCCGTCATCTGAGAAGACGAAAGAGAAGAAGAGGACAAAGAAGAAGAAGAAGAAGAAGAAGAACGCTCGGGATCATCGTCCGTGATAAATATGACCTCCAAGGATAGCTCTTTCTTTGTCGTACTACCGAGCAACAGTAGTATGCAGTATTTTCCGGATAATACGACGACGAAATATATTACAAAACTACCGCGTCAGATACGCCTGCACGGAGAATGGGCTGTTTCTCTTGTGGAAATTGCTTATCCGATGACTCTTTTACATGTTCCTACTGTAGAAAATCTCGTAACTTTTGAGGATGGTGATTATGATTTATCGGGTTTAAATCTTTTAACACGGAGGAGCGTTGATAGAGACCAAGTAGCACCTGGTGTATATCGCTCTATAGACGCTCTTTTGGAGAGTATAAATCAGCTACCTCACGTGGCCGATCATTTGCGCTTTAAATCGCTTCCGAGCGGGCAGGTCGAAGTAGCACGCGTATGCGACGATCTACGCTACCACGACTTTCGCGTATCGCCCGCTATCGCAAGGCTACTAGGATTCTCGGAAGAGGCTTGTAGCCCCGTAATGATAGAACCGCATTGCGAATATACAGGGTCGAGGCCTGCATCTCTCACCGGTGCTATACCAGGCAGCATGTTTTTATACACAGATATCTGCGAGAGCTATATTACAGGCGATGTACAAACACCCCTCTTACGAGTTGTTCCCATTGATACTGATGACTGTCCGTATGGTTCGATAAAAATTAAATCGTTTTCAACGCCACGATATATACCTCTCTTGCGCAATAATTTACACACTATCGAGATCGATATAAGAGACGAATTTGGGGATCCTATACCATTCGAGCGGGGAACGTTGACTGTGACACTACATTTCAAAAGGTCCCACGATTGATTACACCACTATGGATGATATTGACAGTGTACAGCACGGATGGGGTCGTCGCGGGTACGGTGGTATTAGCCATGTTTATATCGGAACACCTAATCAGCGAGGACACGGTATCGGTAGCTTTCTCGGGGGCCTGTTTCGTCGAGTGTTACCACTTTTAAAGAAGGGCGCTAAAGCAGTTGGAAAAGAGGCGTTGCGCGCTGGTGTGAACGTAGCCGGTGATATCCTCGATAGAAATATAGCTGTGAAAGATGCTATTCGCGAGAGAGCGCGAGAATCAGGCAGTAATCTCAAACGCAAAGCCTCTGAAAAAATTGACACTCTCATGCGGGGGTCTGGTTATAAAAAGCGCAAAATTTCACGTACTCCTCATTCATCGAACGAACGTAAACCACGACGTATCTCTCGTAAAAATAAAAGTGTAATAAAGAGAAAAACAATAAAGAAGAAGAAGAATAATAAGAACAATAAGAAGAAGAAGACGCGTCAACGAACAGTTGCAGATATTTTTGGATAGCTGAAACAAGATGGCTTTTCTACATGCGCACTCGTGCGAGTGTCTTAAATCGGAACTTGAATTATTTTCACTCCCACCGACGCAAACTATTATCGAAGGCTCCAATTGGGTGTATTACAAACCAATATCTTCGTTAACAGATGATTCACCGATTGAATTTGTTATCCCCGGACAGGGTGATGAGTATATCGATCTCGCGCATACTATGCTTAGTCTGAGAGTGAAAATAACATCTCCCACCGTTACGGAAATTGCCGCGGACACATCGTCGAAAGTAAGTGCGGGCCCTGTAAACAATCTCTTGCATTCTATGTTTAATCAGGTGGATGTATACCTGAATCAAAAATTAGTTTCACCTCCAAATAATGCCTACGCTTATCGAGCGTACATAGAAACACTTTTGAATTACGGTCCAGCAGCAAAAAATTCGCATCTCACGAGCGTTCTCTGGTACGATGATACACCTGGGAAAATGGATGATATAACATCGGAAAATACGGGGCTTGCGAAGAGAAAACAATTTTTAAATGTCGAAAAAACTGTAGACTTGCTCGGTCATCTGCATTGCGATATATTCAATCAGGAGCGGTTCCTATTAAACGGTGTCGAGATGCGTCTACGGTTGGTTCGGTCTAGAGATACATTTTGTCTTGTGGGGGATACAAAGAATGGTCAATGCGGCTTAAAGATTCTCGAGGCATCGCTTCTCGTTCGTAGAACAAAAATAGCTCCTGGTGTGCTGCTCTCACATGCTAGAACTCTGGCAAAATCTACGGCTAAATATCCTCTTACGAGAGTCGAGGTAAAAGCCGTTTCAATACACTCGGGTGTTCATGGAGAGACTATCGATAATATCGTGTTAGGTCAGTTGCCGAAGCGTATAATTATCGGTTTTGTCGATAACAAAGCGTTTAACGGTGACTTCAGTATGAATCCGTTCAATTTCCAAAATTACAAGATAAATTATCTCTCGTTGTATGTAGATGATGCTCAAATACCTTCGAAACCGTTACAACCTGATTTCACGAAAAATCATCTATATGTGGATGCTTTTCAAACGTTGTTTTCGGGAACTGGAATACATTTCTTGAACGACGGTAATTCGATCGATCGCGATAATTATCGCGATGGATACTGTCTGTTTGCTTTTGATTTGACACCCGATCTTTCGGCGAACAGCAATACACATTGGAATTTAATAAAGCACAGTAGTGTGAGAATAGAGGTACGATTTGAGGATGCGCTTGCTTCAACGATAATCTGTGTAGTCTACGCGGAATATGATAATGTCCTTGAAATTGATGCCTCTCGGCAGGTAATGGTGGATTTTACCGGATAAGCGAAAAATGTGCTGATGTCGGCATAAAATTATTTCGTGTTAAGACACGTAGAAGCGTGTCCGCGAGTAACTAATCAGTCGAACTTAGTCATCTGTACGGATTAGACGCGAAAATGGATATCGTCGTGGATATACAGGGAATGCGTGGTAAAGACTCGGAATTTATTCCGAAAGAAATTGCCGTGGTAGCAGTGGATAGACCGTACTCTGCTCATTGGATCGTTGCACCGCCGTGTCACTTTGCCGAATTACCACAGCAATCGAGAAGCCAGAATAATTTTCTCTCGAAATATTTTCACGGTATGGAGTGGTACGAGGGCGATGTGAGCTGTAAACAGGTATACGCTAACTTGCGTGAAATTTCGCGAAAATCAAGACGCATCTATACGCGCGGTCACGAGAAGGCTATACTTCTTTGCGATATCACGAGTCGTGAAATTTCCAACCTGGAGGATGAGGAGGGCGCCCCATCGTACACATTTATGCCGAAATCTTTGCGAAAATGCTTCAGACACGCTATGATAAACGATACAGCGTCTTCGCATTGTGCAATGCGCCAGGCTTTCCAAATAAAAAATTGGCTTCGCGAACATCCATTTAAAGGAGAATCATACGTGGATGTTTGGTCAGCAGACGAAGAGGAAGAGAATAAAAAAGAGGAGAAATCTTCATCGTGTGGTCGTGACACGATCGACGACGCTGTGAAATAAATTTTGCATATATACGTCTTTCAAAGCGTATCGGTCATCATTTAATCATTGACTATGTGTTCAGCATGAACACTAGACAAATCTACGAGAGTCTGCAGTATCTACCACTTTCAACCGTTGGCGTATACCCGGCTGACAGAATTCCGCGTGTATGGTCGTTACCAGCCGGACTCGTAGTTAACACGGATAACCACGACGGGCCTGGAGAGCATTGGATCGCCATGTACGTTAACCATCATGGAAAAGGAATGTACTTTGATAGCTACGGGCTACCACCAGTTATACCGCAACATCTCGCCCGACTACGAAGAAACTGCAAGTTCTATCGGTACGGCCTCAAGCAGCTACAGAGTAATACGTCGGATGTGTGTGGACAATTTTGCATCGTATTCCTACACCTTATGTCGTGCGGCTTCACCATGTCGCGATTTAATAATCTCTTTAGCGATAATGTAACGAAAAACGACAGATTAGTGCGTGAATATTACAATGCTTTTGCCTCTCGACGATCAGACAGTGATAAAAATAAATTTAACGGCAGAGGAGTCTCCGAGCGAAGATTACCGTGTTTGCAGGGATGTTGCATACGACGGTAAATATCTGTAAAGTGATTTAAATAAAATATTGATTAATTAAAAACAAATACAGTGGTGCCTCACACAACGAACTTAATTCGTTCCAGGAGCAAGTTCGTTATGCGAAGAGTTCGTTATGTGAAACGCGTTTTCCCATAACAATACATGTTAAAAAAAATAATTCGTTCTGTAGCATAAAATATGGTAAGATGACATAAAAAAAAGATAAATTTTTTGTTATTATTTTTATTTAGATACATCTAAAAACATAATGAAAAAAACACACATTTTTTAATTTTAAGAAATAATCGAATCTTGCACATCTTCATCCATTTTCCGCTTTTCGGCCGATGGTGCAGTGAAAAACCTGTCCAAAGTCGTTTGTTTCTCTCTTTTCTTCAACATCTGCCGGAAATAACGGACAAGAGTATCGGAGTACAGGTCGTTGATCCTGTTTGCTTCAGCGGAATCCGGATAGTGGGCATTGGTAAACTCCTGAACTGCTTTCCATTTGACCAGGATGTTCTTGATGTCAGCAGTTGGAATTGGTTGATTGTTTGATTGTTGCTCCTCGTTATCAGATGACGCTTCCCTTTGAGCATTGTCCTGTTGTTGGGCCAGAAGTGTTTGGAGCTCTTCAGTTGTCAGCTCTTCTTTGTGTTCCTCAATAAGCTCCTCTACATCCTCTTCCTCTACCTCTAATTCCAACCTTTGGGCCACTGTGATGATGTCCTTCACCACTTCTGTGTCATCAACTACTGCTTCTTCCTGAATCCACGAAGGCACAAGCATCTTCCAAGCAGAAATGAGGGTCCTTTGTGACACTTCTTCCCAGGCCTTCTGTATAAGTCGTATTGCCAAAAGGATATCAAATTTCTCCTTCCAAAACATTCGGATAGTCATATTGTCTCCACCAAACTCGCATTCTTCAAACACCTTATTAAAGAGGGCTCTAGTGTAGAGTTTTTTAAAGTTCGCAATAACTTGCTGATCCATTGGCTGGAGAATGGATGTGGTGTTCGGTGGCAAATACTGCACCTTGATAAAAGGATAATTTTCCTGCAATATTTCTTCTAGGTCTTTTGGGTGAGAAGGGGCATTGTCAAGTATCAGAAGGGCTTTGAGCGGCAGTTCTTTTTCCAACAAGAATTTCTTCACGGCAGGAGCAAAGGTTTCCAGAATCCATTCGTTGAAGATAACTTGGGTCACCCAGGCTTTTTGATTGGACTTCCAATGGACGGGCAATTTGGACTTAATAACGTTATTTTTCTTAAAAATTCTTGGATTTTCAGAGTGATAAACCAATAGAGGTTTGATCTTGAGGTCTCCGCTGGCATTAGACGAAATCATAAGGGTAAGTCTGTCCTTCATGGCTTTGTGTCCTGGCAATTTCTTCTCTTCTTTTGTAATGAAGGTTCTGCTCGGCATTCTTTTCCAGAAAAGACCCGTTTCATCGGCATTGAACACTTGTTGTGGGCAGTATCCTTCATCCATAATAAATTTTTGAAAATTAATAGAGAACTTTTCTGCTTTTTTTTTATCAGCACTGCCAGCCTCACCATGCATATTAACGCTGTGGATTCCATACCTTTTCTTAAATCTAAAAAACCACCCCCTGCTGGCTTTGAAATCTTCTTTATTATCTTGATTGCTGCTACTTCCAGGGATGTTTTTCTTTAGATCTTCATAAATTATCTTGGCCTTGTGACAGATAATATCTTGGGTTGTTACGTCACCTTTCACCTGCCTGTCCTTAATCCAAATCGCTAATAGCCTCTCCATTTCCTCGTGGATTGAAGATCTATGTTTTTCATTAAATAGTTTTGATACTCCTTTGGCTACTTTGGCTGATTTTATTGCATCCTTGTTTGTCAAAATGGTGAAAATGGTGGTCTTGTTGAGGCCAAACTCTTTGACGAGGTCACACTGTTTTACCCCACATTCACTCCTTCTAATTATTTCCTGTTTCATTTCAAGAATAATCACCTTCCTGCTTTTTTTAGAACCCATCATATAAAAAAAATGTTGAGTTTATCTTAAAAGGACGACTGCCGTGATACGTGTGCGATTTAATTCGTAATGAAGAACGATTGCTGCGATACGTGCGTAAGTTAAGCGTATACGCAGTGACTAACGAGTCTAACGATTGCCTGCGCGGGAGGATGCAATTAATCGGCAGTGATCGTAGAAGATCGGGCAACTTCGTTGTAATGATGAACGATTGCTGCGACACGTGCGTAAGTTAAGCGTACTGCTCAGTGACTAACGACTGCCTGCGCGGAAGGATGCAATAAATCGGCAGTGATCGTGTGAAGTGGGCGACTTCGTTGTGTGAAGCGAAGTTCGTTGTGTGAAGCGAAGTTCGTTGTATGAATCGTGAAATGAACGAAAAGGAAGTTCGTTGTGTGCAGCGTTCGCTGTGCGAGGCGTTCGTTATGCGAGGCACCACTGTACATCGGTTTACTGTGTCTCTTCTTTTATAATTATATATAAAATATAATCGAGGTCTCTCGCGGCACGGTATCATATTCTGTGTCTTTTACTGCAGAGCATTCGCTTCACGAGAAACACAGCGCAAAGCGGTACGCACGTGCAAAACTGCTGACATTGGATTCGAAGCGCTGCACACCTAGTTATGAGTCAGAGGGGGTTTGTTATCTTCAAACACTGTGATCACCGCCAGCCTCATCCGGAGCACCCAGTCTGTCTTTAGCAGTGCGCGACGAAAGTCTGAATTTCTATTCACTAAAATGTACCCACTAAATCTAGGCCACGATCTAGCGGCGGCTTTTGTGTGTCGGGTGGTATGCGACACCGACGATAATAAAATGTGTCTGCGGTCGGAGGTGATGTGCGCGGAATTGTGCGGACTGGAGGCCTTACTATATAAGTTATATATCGAGGAGCAATCTGAGCGGAGACGATTTTTAATAAGTGATTTGTGCGCTGGAGTGTCCTGTGTGGTTGTATGGAATGAAAGGACTATGCGCGGGTCGATCATCGACACGGATGACGACGGGTACTGTGAGGTACTGCTGGTCGATTTCGAGGAATCGATATACATCGATTGGCAGCACCTATTTTACCCAGAGCCGTCGATTAGTGCGTTACCGGTGCTGCTTGTAAAGTGTGTAGTATTCGGTCTCGATAATTTAATTGACGAGGCCGGAAATCTAGATCCGATCGAAGCAGCGCGTGGTGATGATACGCTGATCGGGATACGGATGCCCACGCCCGACGGTGCCCAAGGTCCATGGGTGCGAGTAATCCGTATTACCCGTACGCATAGCTGTGGTTTTTGAGTGAGTGAGTGCGTGAGTGAGTGAGTGTGTGAGTAAGTGAGTGAGAGAGAGAATATATGTGTGTGTGTGTGTCCCGTCACTCTGGAGAGTCGTCACAGCTGCCGTCAGCATAAGGGTGAGTCAAATATTTTATTCCAAGTATGTGTACACCTATGCTCCATCCTACTCTTATCTCTACTCTTCCTTGTTCACCAAGGTACCCACACCACCTCACTTTACCATCTCCATGTTACCGGCACTGGTCAAGCAGAGCGGGTAGCGCGGCGGTGGAAAAGTGAGGTGGTGGGGGTAGCCGCGTGGTGGGGGAAGGAGTGGGGATAGGAGTGGGATGGAGCAAAGGTGTACACATACTACTAACGCCGTATGAATTAATCACATGTAATTATTGCAGGAATACCAGGTGTATGCATAAGTTTCTTCCGGTTTTTTGGTAAAAAAAAACACGTAATTTTCAAGGGAAATTAATTTTTGTTTTATTCAAAATATTGGCCATCGGCTTCTACACATTTCGCCCATCTTTCAGGTAACTTATGAATACCATGCCAGAAAAACTGCTTGTCTTTTGCGGCAAACCATTCGTCGAGCGATTTTCCAACTTCCTCGAAATTGCTGAAGTGCTGCTTTGGGAGCGCGTGCCCCATTGATGCGAAGAGGTGATAGTCAGATGACGCCAGGTCTGGCGAATACGGCGGGTGCGGAAGGATGTCCCATCCAAGCGATTTCAAGGTGTCTTTCACTGCTTTTGCTGTGTGAGACGGCGAGTGACTTTACGATTTTCTATTTGACGTTCATTCAAATCGTGTGGGACCCATTTACCGAGTTTATTGATCTTCCCCATTATTCGTAAACGTCTGCTGATTGTTTCTTGTGACACATGTAATGCTTCTGCTAATTGCCGTTGAGTTTGAGTTGGGTCATCATCCAATAACTCCTGCAATTGCTCGTCTTCGCATTTTTGTGGTCTACCAGAGCGCTCACTGTCTTTCACATTGAAATCACCACTTTTAAATTGTCGAAACCATATCTCACATGTTCTAATCGATGGAGCGTGTTCACCATATGTTTCTACCAGCAAACGTTGACGTTCAGCAGCCTTTTTCTTCTGATTAAATAAGAAAAGCAATGCGTGCCGCAAATGTTCTTTTTCAGGCACTAAACTCGACATGATCACTGAACGATAAAACAAAGACGCTAGTTTTTGGCGGACTCAACTTGTGTGTGTTTGTAGGTTAATGTCAGACGAACAAAATGACGTATGTGTCAAATTAATACGCTGCGTGCTTTTCGCTGGCGCTATCTCTTAGTTAAACCGGAAAAAACTTATGCATACACCTGGTAGTAATATATAAATATACAACAATCTCTGAGTTCATAAATAAATTGTTCAATGTTCAGTTACTCTATCGATCCAACAGCATCCAGATCGCAAGTGTGGTTCGCGGCCCTGTCACTAGGAGCAGGACCAAGATACCCACATTTTCTAATCTAGGAAGACCAGTCACTAGTTCTACCGCTGTGTCTCCAATACCTACCTTTCCTATTTCCAAAACCCCATGTAGTACCGAACAGATTACGATCCAAAACTTGGTGGACTACTTGCTGGAAAGGGACTCTACATTACGCCACCAACCACAAGCCCACATCGACGATATACACTCTCTTATCGACAAGTCGTGTGACTATTCAAAAACGCCATAATGGGACACTGGTACCACTTTCGCTACACAAATGGTAAATATGAAAAAAATGTATAAGCAAAGGAATAATGCAAGGGAAACTTCTCCCAACACCGAATATTCACGTAAGTAAATCTATTTTGAGCTAAAACTATATAACCATACCCTTACATATATTTTTTGATTCATAATACACAGAATTATTTTATTTATGTCTTTGTGCACTCTTATAAAAAAAGTGTTGCATTTTTCTGAGAATAAAAATAAAAAGAAAAAGGAAATATAAATATATATAGATACCTAAAATAAAACAACATAATATATCAGGAGTACAAATTGAAAATGCGGGATTTTTTTCTATTTTTGAACGTTTATTCTGAAAAAATGGTAACAAATGAATTATTCAAAGTATTGTCCATCGCTAGCCACAACTTTTTCCCATCTTTCTGGCAATTTACGGATACCGTCGCGAAAAAATTCGGCCGGCTTGGCTGCTATCCAGTCATCGACCCATTTTTGGGCTTCTTCGTAAGAATGGAAGCGCTGGTCAGCTAGGCCATGTGTCATCGATCGGAAAAGGTGGTAATCGGAAGGAGCAATATCTGGGCTATACGGCGGGTGGGGTAAGACTTCCCATTTCAGCGTTTGTAGGTATGTTTTGACCGGCGCTGCAACATGTGGCCGAGCGTTGTCATGTTGCAAAATTACTTTGTCGTGTCTTTGCTCGTATTGTGGCCGTTTTTCTTTGAGTGCGCGGCTCAAACGCATCAATTGAGTTCGGTATAGTGCTCCTGTGATGGTTTCGTTCGATTTCAATAGCTCATAATACACCACACCCAGCTGGTCCCACCAAATACAGAGCATGAGCTTGGCGCCGTGAATATTTGGTTTGGCCGTCGATGATGATGCATGGCCGGGGTAACCATATGATTTTTTGCGCTTCGGGTTATCGTAATGGATCCACTTTTCATCACCAGTGACAATGCGATGCAAAAAACCCTTCCGTTTTTGCCGTTCGAGCAGCAGTTCGCATGCAAAAAAACGGCGCTCGACGTCTCTCGGCTTCAGCTTATACGGCACCCAATGTCCTTGCTTTTGGATCATTCCGAGGGCTTTTATACGATGGGAAATGGCTTGTTGTGTCACTCCCAATGAATCTGCGAGCTCTTGTTGAGTTTGACACGAGTCTTCATTGAGTATTGCCTCCAATTCAGCATTCTCAAACTTTTTCACTTGGCCCGGCCGCTCTTTGTCCTCAACGTCAAAATCACCACTTCTAAACCGCACAAACCATCTCTCGCACGTTGAAACCGATGGAACATGACTCGGATAAGCCTCGGAGACCAATCGATGTGCTTCAGCAGCACTTTTCTTCAAATTAAAGAAGTAAATTAAAACTTCCCGCAAATGCTGTTTTGTTGGCACGAAACTCGACATATTGAGAGCTCAAAAAAACTATGAATTTGACACTGCGACAAATTGACACATACTGAAAATTAAAGCTATAAGACGTAGCTTTGACATGAACATAGTCACAGTACTGCCTGATGCGTATAGCGTTAGTAACGCCATCTGTTATCAAACCCGCATTTTCAATTTGTACCCCTGATAAAAAAAGAGCAAAGAAAAAATTAATAATAATAATAATAATAATAATAATAATAATAATAATAATAATAATAATAATAATAATAATAATAATAATAATAATAATAATAATAATAATAATAATAATAATAATAATAATAATAATAATAATAATAATAATAATAATAATAATAATAATAATAATAATAATAATAATAATAATAATAATAATAATAATAATAATAATAATAATAATAATAATAATAATAATAATAATAATAATAATAATAATAATAATAATAATAATAATAATAATAATAATAATAATAATAATAATAATAATAATAATAATAATAATAATAATAATAATAATAATAATAATAATAATAATAATAATAATAATAATAATAATAATAATAATAATAATAATAATAATAATAATAATAATAATAATAATAATAATAATAATAATAATAATAATAATAATAATAATAATAATAATAATAATAATAATAATAATAATAATAATAATAATAATAATAATAATAATAATAATAATAATAATAATAATAATAATAATAATAATAATAATAATAATAATAATAATAATAATAATAATAATAATAATAATAATAATAATAATAATAATAATAATAATAATAATAATAATAATAATCGTTAATCACACTGTGATATCGCATTTTAGTGATGCACATTATGTTTCACAGACACAAAAGTTTACAAGTCACTCATTCCGAGGGCCACCGCACCGCCCTGGATATTTCAACCAAACACCTACATCTCCTCAGAGTAAAAGGAAGCATTCGTTTTATACTAGACGATCGTTGAATCCTTATACCAAATCTTATGGAGCCAACCATCATGAAGGCGAGACAATACGAGCATCCACACGAACGTCCAGCATTATATGGACAAAAATTTTTAAGAACTTCACGAACACCTACAACTCTAAAGAAACTTCACGAACGCCAAGAACTTCAAAACGCTTAGAACGCCAAGGACTTCAAAACGCTTAGAACATCAAGAACTTCAAAACGCTCTGAACGCCAAGAACTTCAAAACGCTTAGAACGTCAAGAACTTCAAAAGGCTAGGAACTCTAAGAACTCCAAGAATTTCATGAACTTCAAAAACCAACGGCCACGAGCTATTCAATCAACACCAAGTCCGTATGAGAAAATTCATACCTACATATTCTTACATACGTCAGCTGCTATTATTCAAATTAAGTTAACCACTCCGGTGTGTGGTATAAGAAAAGGAGAAAAAGGATATTTTAACCATGGCATTAGACATAAATAATATTTGAGTTACAAAAAAAAAAGAAAGAACCAATATTCTAACGAAGCAAATATTTAGACAAGGATTACGAATTATAAGAAGAAGTAGAATTAAGAACACATACATTGTGACCAGGAACTCACGTTCGATATCGGGTTGCAATGAAGTTTCCTCTGCAGGAAAGCGGGGCTGGCCGACTCTCCACGCAACGATAAACACCTTGCGCGAGGTCTGAACAGTGATCTCGCTGACTTGCGCACGGACGAAATATACGAGTAACCGAGTCGGGCGAGTCGCTCTCAAGAAAAGTACTCTCTCGCTCTCTCTCGTTTCCATACATAAAAATACTTGTTTTACCAGCAAGTAATTTATATGGAATATGTTACACATATATAGAAAGGATAAAATGAAATGTTAAGATTATTTTACAGATAAATACCAAAAGTAAGACGAAACGAGAAAGAGAGGAAACTGTAACACGTTTCAATAAAGCTTCCTCTGCAGGAAAGCGAGGCTGGCTGACTCTCCACGCCACGATAAACGCCTTATCGCTAGGGCTGAACGGCAATCTAGCCGACTTGCGTACGAACGAAATGTACGAGTAACCAAGTTAGACGAGTCGCTCTCAAGTAAAATCCTTCTCTCTCTCTCTCTCGCTCTCGTTTCTATAGCACTAGAATAATCGTCTAGCTAACAAGTTATTGAAGAAACTTATTAACTATAAATAAAGTAATTACTAATTAAACGAATAACCAATAATAATAAGAATAATCCATAATTCGACAAAAATATTTACAAGAGATTAACGCTAAAATCAGCTTGCATACGACGAGTTAACTACAGAATCTAGTGGTTTCATGTGAAGGATTTAATTAAGTTCTGTACAAACGCTGAAAATCTGAGCCATTACCATAGACACATCTACATAGAAGCGAGCATAAGGATATTACCTAGCCTAAGAAACTCTATCGAAAGTAGGCCAAGAAGCAGGGTGGTAAAAATTGCCTCATTTTCAGGGGAAAAACGCCTCGAACGCGTTCCCTCACCTAATCGCGTGGTCCTCTGTGTATCACATCGCGCGGACAAATCAGAGCGCGCCATACCGATGCACTTGCATAGATCTATGGCTCTGCATTTCGGGAAGCTACTCTGCGGAGTAAAGGGAATGAATACGTGTATGGTTGAGATAGACCACGGGGAAACTCTTATAATCAGGATAGGGTTTTATCCCTTCTTTTCTTTTACGCGCTTGGCGACATGAATTTTCGACGCTCAGGAGCTCTATAAAAGGCCGCGAAAATCGGCCGGCGACACAGTTTCACGGGGAGTTAAGGGCTAATCACTTGCCAGGCAGTCAATCAGTCGCGGCAGTGAGTTAGGCTTTTTCCAAGGCAGCAAGTAGTACTGTTTGCCGGGAAGTAAAGTAGTACAGTTCAATAGTTTTTCACCACGGCTCAATTTTCACAAAGTATAGTTTCAAGTAGTACAGAGTAAGAGTACAGTATTTATAATTATTAACGCGTGAAAAATCGGGAATATTGAGCGTGCAACATTCAACTACTCATGTAGTTTCATTTCAATAAATAATTATTAATACGCATCAACGCCTACGTTCGATTTTGAGTTTGTCCGACTACACCAGTCTACGTCTAACCAACGTTCAACAGCAAGAACCACAGCAACAAACAACCGTAAGTACAATTTTCAATTACCAATTAAAGTGAAATCTTGCTCCGCGTGAAATTGTCATTCAAGTCCCTCCCCATTATTCGTGAAGTGATTATCCCCAACCTAGAACAAAACGCACTCCAGCCCTATCCCGAGTAATTTTCCGCGAGGTTAGACTTAAAAACGGGCTTGCGTCTTCGGTATTTTCTCGTCGGGTGTGGTAAAGGGAGAATTTGTTCTCCTTGACCAGAGCACGGAAAAGATACCGCGAAACGTGAAATCTATGTTAAATTCGTGGGTTTGTAAGATAGGCCGCGATTTTGACGTAACAGTATTATTGTACATTCTTACATTGACATTTAAATAGACAACGGAAAGGTACCGTTGCCTATAATAAATACTTTCTTTTATATAAATTCGCATTTTCATCTATTACTGGAGATCCATCTCCTAATCGGCAAACGATCCCAAAAATAATAACTTTTTAATATTATAACGAATACCGAATAATCCAATTACGCGGTACCGGCATAACAGGACAGTGATGACTCACATTTCCTCTCTCTCTCTCTCTCTCTCTCTCTCTCTCTCTCTCTCTCTCTCTCTCTCTCTCTCTCTCTCTCTCTCTCTCTCTCTCTCTCTCTCTCTCTCTCTCTCTCTCTCTCTCTCTCTCTCTCTCTCTCTCTCTCTCTCTCTCTCTCTCTCACAGTGTATACTTCATAATATTTCGAGCGAAATGTACACTATATACAATTATTTACAGCTGCGTCTTTATCACAAATAGCTGCACATACGGAGAATTATTGCAGTCGCAACGCAACACTCGATGCATGATCAGCGATATGACCACGATACAGTACAATTATTTGGGACAAAATAATTTTCATAAGCTCCATATCCTCCGGCGCTAGCAAGGTCGTGATGTGCTCGAGCACTTCGTCAAAGAATTCCTTGGAACCGATGATCTCATACACTGCTGCACGAGGCGTTTCACTGACAACCATCTTTTCACGGGCATATGATGTCACCTCGTTTATATCTCGCTGAATCGCATTTACTTTTGTTCTCTAGAGCCTGTATATGAATAACAATTCTTCTACTTGTTTCGACGAGCATATAAAATGTTGGCCGCTGAAGAACAATGTTTGGAGAGTATTTTCGGAAGCGTTTCCGTTTCGATTCTTCAGATTCCTCCTGATTCTCGTATTCCTCATTAGCACTGCCGCTTATGTTACCAAATGAGGCAGCCTTGTGCTGGTAACAAGAATTTAAAAGTATGTAATGCACTGTGTGCTCTATGCGGGTACTACACATTTTCTCGGCATCAGCCCCATGAGCTTCGAAATACCGTTGTATGCGAGAAAAATCACTTTTTTAAACACTCGCTACTCGTCCGCACTGAGTGTAATTCCGGTAAAAGTATTCGACAATATTTTCACCACTGGTGTAAGAGTACACGTAGAGTTCAACTCGAGCCCGGCGACGATTATTTTACCAAATGATTTATTTAAACCGTTCATAACGGGGTTCGCTATATATGGCGATATCGCGTGAGACGTATCACCGTTATTTTCATTTTTATTGCTTTCGTGTAGACTGTAACTTTTCGAATGGATTGTCGGTAGTGTTCATACTCCGTTTTATACAGATTTCCCCCACCGTCTAGCTGCATTGGCTCTTCTTTTGATACTGCAAATCATACGACTAAAATTGACTCACCAATATCCTTTGATATTTGTCGCATTCTTCTCAACAGCCAAGTAACAGCAGCAACCAATATATCACAAAACTCTTACATACTCTCGCACACGTATGTGCACACGCACACTTCGACATACAGATAAGATGTGTCATGAAAACTAAATAATATTTGTCGACGAAACTTGATGATTTTCCTCATGGCCGAGTGCCTTGAAATTAGATGAAAATAATATGACATTATTATGCTAAATATTTTCGTAGGTCTTGCTTTTGTAAAGTGATCGTGTGCGGTCGTCTTCTTGGTTAGTCGTATTCATTACATTGCTGCAGTTTATGCATAGAGAGAAAGAGAGAAAGAGCGTATTAAAGGAATATATTAAAGCGAGCCGCTTTGAAAAACCTCTAGTTAATTCTCTGATTTACTGTGGTTACTACTTCTACTCTAACAGAACAATCATGGTCAGAGTGGTAAAGCTCTCATTGATAAGAAAATTGATAGAGTTTATATTGAAGTGTAGACCGTCGTTGCGTTCGCGATGGGGGAGATGAAATTTAAAGATCACCCTATGGGAACTTCCGACACAAGCGGTTGTTCGTAAAATTGGCGGTATGCTGTGCGAGTGTCATCAGGGTGATTTAGTTGACGCGCATAATATTGGATTTTTTGATAATCATAATTATTGATTGGGTGGTGCGTGTTATTCGTCGACGCAGTTGGCTGAATGAGTCTGCCTCGCAGCCCATTCTCAGTAAAAGACGTAAATAATATACTGCGTTAATTACTTATATTTTTTTTCCTTTATTTCATAAGATTTTTATATACTTCGACGGTATGAAGACGAAGAAATGGGATCCGACATCTATGATTTCGATGAGAAGCGTATAAGCGATTCAGATGATCATGGCAGGGACAACGATGGTGACAGCTCTGCAGTGAAACGTTGGATAAATTTTACTCAGCCGTTCTGCGGTTATAAACCAACAAACGGTCTTTTCATGTTCGGCCCTCCAAGAGACCGAGATGGAGCCGTTGTAGGTCCATCGTGACAATACAGTTCAAATGATGATACCAATAGCAATACAGACAACGAGGAGGAGGAGGAGGAAGAAGAAGAAGAAGAAGAAGAAGAAGAAGAAAAAGAAGAAAAAGAAGAGGAGGAGGAGGAGCAGGACGAGGACGATGACGAGGAGGAGAAGTAGGAGGAGGAGGAGGCGGACCCGGTACATTCAGGTAAGCTTTTAATAATACAATTACGCTGACAAAAATAAAAAAATTACGGGGATAAGAATAGTAACATGTAAAAACAGGGTACAAGTCGGACCAAAACGATTTTCGCTTTGCACGATTCACTGTGCCGAGACCGCTGACAATCGAGTTAGTTTACGAAATGCTTCGGCGGTTCCCGGGTGCAGTCGACAGATTCAAGGACCAGAAGCAAATATAAGTTTGTAATCCTTACGTTACACGATTTATATACATAGTATATAGTATAGCTAGCGACGAACAAAAAAAAAAATAAAATAAAATAAAATAAAAATTCTAATAAATGGTTTCATTATGCTTGCAGGTAAACAGACTGGCGATGTAAGGACTGCTATACGAGGAGGTGATATTTTGCCTCCTGGTGAACGCTTTGGCATCGACAATGAGCAGAGCCGATATTTTCCACGCTTTAGAATGCAGGGTCGAGAGACAGATTTGTATTTTCGTCAGCCACCGGACGGTATCGATCATCTGACATGGTTCGAGGGCGGTGTACGAGATGTTCTCACACACCTTACAGAATCGTACGAAGGACATGATTGTGTGGGTATGACTCAGAGCGTACCGTTTTTCGCTCAAGGACCTGTATGGTTATCATTTCGACCAGCTCGTGACATCGTTCTTGACGATATATGCTGACTAATTAATAGTGTAGCTCAATGCGCACGCGAATTTCGAATATACGCTGGTACATGCGAACATGTGAAGTACGAGACGTCGAAAGCGCCGGTGTGGGCACCAGGCTTAGACACGGGTCTATAGAAAAAAAGTCAATTTTACGCATAAGTAATAGCGATAATTTGTGTCTACAACGATCCCTTGTCACAGCGTGAGCACATGCCGAACGCGATCAAATACGCCCCGGCCAGCTACACAGACAATGGTGTCAAATTCGGACCGGGCTTCGAGGAGCGCAATTTACAGCAGCGATGGAGCTCACGCGTAATGCAGGGGTAACGACACCATCTAGAGGCTGCGGTGTGCGCGAAATTCAGCTCTTACAGGAGTACTTGGTTCACGAGGGTATAGCAATTGTTGTTGATGAATTTCTCACCTTCGGAAAACGCGTTCCGGCTCTGTACGATGGGCGAAAATCCTTACTCTCTGCAATAGGTAAAATTAATCATACGCTCTTTTCTCTCTATTACGAACGCTGTCATCACTACCAGCCAATATTAAATCTCGCTGGTGCGCTAGGTAGTCGGGGGTTGTGAACAAAGTGTAATTCGCTGTAGCTATCAATGTGCTCAATGTAAATCCACTTTTTGCAACAGCAATAAAGACTCTCAGCCTGAGTATTGCACAGACTGTAATCGTTCGTTCTTTGGTGCTTTTTGCCTCGCTCATAACAAGGGTGAGGGCTCTGCGGATATCACGGTTCGTAAATATAGACAGTACAGCATCTGTAAAGCATTGAAACTGTGTAGAGGTTGCTCGCGTATGATTAAAGCCACAGATAAAAAGATGCAGGTATGGCATATATCATTTTGTATTACATGCAGGCAAACTCGACCGATTACGCATGCGTGCTTTATAGCACCTCCTAAGAAACCAGAAGCGCAAAAAGAGAAGAAAAAAGACAAGCCTTCCACGAGATTTTCATTTTATGATTTTGACATGTAGCAACACGAACAATTGCATGATGATATATCGACACGAATTCACGAGCCGAATTTATGTGTTACACAATGCGTATGTATGACATGTCTGGATATCACATATATAGAGACCGATTGTGCTGACTGTGGTAAACGTGAATTCGTGTTTATCGATGATCCTGTTGGGGAGCTCGTGAAATTGGCATTTTCGCAAAAAATTTAAAAGAGCATCTGTATTGCTCATTATGCGAGAGATTTCGACGCGCAATTTGTTCTACGGTATTTAGTCGAAGTGCAAAAAATACAGTTGCTGATTATGAATGGTACGAAGATTGTCTCGATGCAGATCGGCGATGTCGTTTTCCTCAATAGTCTAAACCAGGGGTCTCCAAACTACGGCCCACGGGCCACATTCGGCCCGCGGACAGATTTTGGACTATTTCACTTTTTACCACCGGCAACAATGATAATATGGTTTTGGCCCTCGGAACTTACTGGAGTAATCAGTATGGCCCTAAGGCTGGAAAGTTTGGAGACCCCTGGTCTAAACTATTTACCCATGGCTTTTAGCGCTTTACCTAAGGCCTTTGGTTTCGCGATGAGGTGGCGAAGGCATATTTCCCCATTTATTCAACACACCGGAATATCAGAATTACTCAGGTCCTCTGCCAGCTCTGCATTTTTACTCACCTGATACCATGTTCTCAGCGGATCGCAAGCGATTTTTAAAATGGTATGAGGAAGAATCAAGTTGCGTCGATTATAAATTGGATTTTGTGACGCAACTTGTGCAATATTGTCGTACAGATGTTACGGTTTTGAGACGAGCGTGTATAGCTTTTCGAGAGTTACTTATACATTGCGGAAACGTGTGCCCCTTTACAGAAGCATGCACGATAGCATCAGCATGTACGAGAGTATTTCGAAATAATTTTCTACAGAAATATCGCATTGCAGTGTTACCACCAGAGTATCGCCCTCCGACCGGCCTACCAGCTGTCGACGGATACTACGCGGATGCGGGGGTCCATCACGTTCTTCAATTTCACGGTTGCTTTTGGCATGGATGTCCCCGATGTTATCGCGTGAATAGAGATGCTCGTACTAAATTCGGCGATACAATGGATGAGTGACACGAGCGTACCGTTCTTATTTACGGGCAAATCAGATCGAAAGGTTACACTCTAACCGAAATATGGGAATGCGATTTTAACAGATTACTCGAGAATAACGAGGAAATGTCGTTATACGTGAAAAATCACGCGATGGACAAGCAGGCGCCTCTCGAACCACGCGATGCATTCTTTGGCGATCGAATGGAACATTTTGTAAGCTTGTACGACGTCGCGAATGGGGAGCATATACGCTATGTGGACGTGTGCTTACTGTATCCATCGGTGTGTAAGAATGGAAAATATACCGTTGGACATGCGAAATTGTACGTAGGTGACGAGTGTCGACAACTCGTAGGACTTGAAAACGATCTAAGTGTCGTCGAGGGTCTCGTGAAGTGTACCGTGGTGGCACCGCGCGATTTGTGTATCCCCGTACTGCTTGTTCGCATGCATGGGAAACTACTGTACCCCTGTGTAGAACGTGCTGTACAGATATGGACACATCCGCGGGATGCACAAACGATGACACGACTGAGCGAGCATTTGACGGCACATGGGTCGTGGACGAACTGAGAAAAGCTGTGTCGCTCGGATATAAGGTGACGCGTATCTATGAAATTTGGCAATACGTTGTTACGCAGTATGACTCGACAATGCGACGAGGCGGTCATTTTACCGAGTACAACGATACATTCCTAAAAATAAAACAGGAGGCGAGTGGAGCGCCAACAGAATGTAACGATGACAAGGAAGCAATAGCGCGTTTTATAGCGTTATACATAGAGTCTGACGGTGTATATCTCGATCGAAATGCTTTGCAGTCAAGTCCGGATTTACGTCCGCTCGCAAAATTGGCTCTTAATATACTGTGTTCAAAAAGTAAGGTGAATTTTGTTTTAAAATAAAATTTTTTTATTTATTCTTCCAAATCGATTTCGTCCCTCTCAAAATAATCCCCCCTAGCTACAATACACTTATGCTAACGTTTTTTCCAATCTTTGTAGGATGCTAAAAAGTCGTCCTCAGGTATAGCCTTCAATGCGCGTAGCGATTCACGTTTGATCTCTTCAATCGACTCAAAACGATTTCCCCGGAGTGGTCTCTTGAGCTTTGGGAACAGCCAGAAGTCACACGGTGGTAAATCAGGCGAATACGGTGGTTGTAGAGCGACATGAGTGGAGTTTTTGGCGAAAAACTCACGAAGATCCAAACACGAATTTTTGCACCAAACGCGATTTGAATCTTCTGAGGCACAAATGATGCTTCAAAATTGCTTGCACTGATCCAATTGATATTGCAAGCATGTCGACAAGGTCTCGAATTGTCAATCGACGATTTTCGAGCACCAATTCCTTGATTTTCTTGATGTGTTGCTCATCAATTGACGTCGATGGTCGTCCAGAGCGTTCCAAATCATCAACACGTTCTCTGCCTTCTTTGAAGTCTTTGTACCACTAGTAAACATTTTTCTGTGACATAGTCTCGTCACCGAAGGCCTTTTGTAACATTCGATACGTTTCAGCGGCGGAAATTTCATTCCCCAAGTGAAATTTAATAGCACTTCTTTGCTCAACAAAATTCGACATCGTGAAAATCGCCAAATTCACTTTTCTTTGTTCACAAAACCAAGCGTAAACTAAAACCTAATGATAATATTGACATGTAATTTGTCACAGATGTCACTAACAGTCCTACCAACTTAAAAAAAATTCATTTGTCCGATTCCGTTAACGCGGGATGTTTAAATTAAAAATCCACCTTACTTTTTAAACACAGTATACTGGGGATAGTTCGGTCAACATGAGAATCTCACGAAAACCGTTATCGTTTTCACGCGCGCGGAGCTAATGAATTTACTAATGAGCCCTGAGATTGAGGTGACGGGAATGCTGTCGGTTAATCCCAAGATCATGTATGTAAAATGTGTGAGCAACCGCGATGCTATCCAACCATCCGCGATATCAAACGCCGTGATTGCAGCATACACGATTGCACAGGTACGCCTAAAACTATACAGTTATCTTGAGGGGCTGGGGCGACGAATAATGTACTGCGATACGGACTCCTGTATTTACGCGAGTCGCCCCGGTGACAACGAATATGAGCCACCAATCGGTCAATTTCTAGGAGATCTGACGGATGAATTAAGCGAATACGGGCCTGGTAGTTATATAAGTTCGTTCGTTTCGGGAGGACCAACATTTTACGCATACCTTGTTCGTGAACCCGACAGTACGATTATTGAAAAATGTAAAGTAAAGGGTATCACGCTAAACTTTGCGAAAAGCCGTCACATAAATTATAACGCATTACGATCTTTCGTGACAGGAGCTAGGAACATACCTATTATTTTTAAATTCATGAGAACACGAAGCGAAAGCGGCACGGGATGTACTCTACTGTAACGTACGGTTGTTGTGAAATACCTTAATTAGTATAACGCACAAAAGTATATAGTTTTACGGTTGAATTTGCGATATGTTAAAATAATCTTTTTGCCTGCTTTGATGTATCGTATTTACTGTGTACAATACAAAAAAAAAAGAGTATTGATTCGTTGTGTATAAAACCGTTGTCTGCTCGTTCTTTTTGTACTGCTATTCGTAGCAGTATCTGCTATCTCTTTACCGTTCCCTTTTGTTCTGACTTTCTCGTACTACTTCCGTGGATATAATATTGCTGATTAGAATTACATGATTCGTAAAACTTTCACATAGAGATGTATGCATAGTGAAATAAAAATATTGCTTTATTTGTGAGAAATATAAAAACCATAGTTGTTTGCACCTCATCAGCTAGTACAGGCGCACCGCGACTTATCAGCTCGTCAAGGCCGCGAAAATAGCTAATGATGTGGGGTCGCTGCTGCCGCCGCCGCCGGCGCGGTGTAAGCTTATTCAAGAGTCAGCTGATTGATTTTGATAGACACTCATCGATATGGCTATACGTTGGAAACATCCATGGACAGCCGTGATAAGCGGTCCTACGGGTTGTGGTAAAACATATTTTGTCAAAAAATTCTTAAAATACATGCGCAAAATGACGGATGTCCCGTTCGAGCGTACAATTTTTTATTACTGAGAGTGGCAGTCCGGGTATTCAGAGTACGATGATAAAATCGAATTTCGCGAGGGTTTACCGCAAGCAGCAGCCTACTCAAATGTTACAAGACTTAAACTTGTGGTCATTGACGATCTAATGCGCGAGGCATCGAACAATACCGTGGTCGATCTTTCCACCAAGGTTAGCCATCGTAAAAATCTTAGTGTCATATTTATCACGCAAAATCTCTTCCATCAGGGTCACGGGCAGCGCGATATCTCCTTAAACGCTAATTATATCGTTGTCTTCAAAAATCCGCGAGATCGCGCGCTAATCCAGCATCAAGCCCGTCAGGTATGTCCCGAAAATCTGCGATTTTTGCAGGAGGTATATTTCGATGCAGCAGCTGCACCGCACGGCTATGTATTATTCGACTTAAAACAATCGACGCCTGATAATTGTCGATTTCGCGCCTGTATATTTCCCGATGACCGATACTATTACGTTTACGTACCTCAAACAGTGTTTGAGAATGCTTGAATATTCTGCTAAGCGTAGCAAGACTGCCAAGGAACAGGTCGCTGCGCGCAAGCGCTCTTCGACTGCTTGGCGAGACAACGGCTGCTTCGTATAACGCAGCCATCTTGCATTTTGCTCTTGTAAGGTTTACACCGTCACCGTGTTTCGTGCGTTCTCTCATCGATTAAGTGCATCCAAATCAGACTCACCGATCTACTCAGCCGACCTACAGTCTCATTAAACTCTTCGACCAAATCAGCATTAATAAATTGACGTCAGTACACTGGTACAGCATCATTGGACTCATCTTGTCACGCACCCAGTGTCAGCTTCACCGCAAGGCCCGGTCGTGACAGATCCACTCATCAATTGCACACGATTAATACAATTATGTGCGGTAATTAGCTCACTACATTGACTATCTCCTCTATACGCTTTTTCAATACATTATTTTCTATATTTTCCGGTGTTTATTTACGTATGGATATATGTGTGTCCACTGTCTTTTGACAGATAGAGCAATAAATGCTACATAAAAATAACATCTTGGTACTGATTACTAATTTCACCTGCGAATCATTTACAGTCCACTTCTTTCCAACAACTGAATTCTCGAACAAACAGCAATAAAGGTTTGCGATGCGACGCGCGATATACCAGTAATGCGCTTGCAGGTCGCTGCGCGGACCACTCGATAAAAAGCAAATAACTATATTGCAAGCGCTGTGTTATCTCAAGCAAGAGCAACGTCGTGCAATTTTGCGCAAAGCAGCTGTAGCGCTCGTACGGTGTATATGCGAGTGTGCTCTAAACGTTTTACAGGAAAACGCGAGTCTGAGCAACGTGCAAAAGAGTCATCTTCGGAAGCACGCGACAATTCTTTGACGACTAGCCTCCAAAAGGGGAAATTGGAGCGGTAAGAGGAAGATCATCGTCGAGCACTGTGTCGGATTTCTGAAGTTGCTTCTTGTGCCTGTCTTCGTCTACACGAGCCATAGAATATGCTAGAAAGATGGTGCTTATTCCTCATGATAACATACATCGTCTCGCAGGACTCGCCACTACTGCTGCTACTACTACCACTACTACTACTACTACTACTACTACAGACCCTACACAGAGTGAAATTCTAAATTCTCACTCGTACAAGAGCGAGAGAGAGAAATGGATAGCGTACCCGCAGGTTTTACACCGTTATCTTCACTTGGTCGAGTACGATAATACAGTACCGAATATTTTGTCAAAACGAAAAATAGCAATACTCGATAGTCACGAGAGTAAAATCCACGACGTTTTAATGAACAAAGGTAAATCTCGACTCAATGACATACTTATTACCGATAGCGTACCAAAAAAATTAATCTGAAGCAATATCGCTGCTCCGGAATTTGCATTGCAGCGCCGTTGGTAAAAAATGACATGGGATCGTAACGGTGTTGTTTCCGTAGACGAATTTTGAATTCCAATCTCGTTGATCTCGTTAATAATGCTACGCGAGCGATACAGATGCCACGCGAATTTATCCGCATTTATAGCGCGAAAAAATGTTTTACCATAGCTCGAGACACAGGATACATATGACATGCATCGTCTCGTGCGACGACGATTTCCCCGTCGTGTGTACAATGTGAGTAATATGGACGACGTATGGGAGGCTAATTTAGCTGATCTTCGCTCGATAGCTACGTACAATGATGGGTACGCATATCTGCTTGTTGTTATCGACGTGTTAAGCAAATACGCGTGGGTCGATGCTTCGCGTGACAAAACGAGCACAAACGTGGCCCGCGGTCTCACACGCATACTCGCGCGCAGTAACAATCGTCGCCCGCAACAATTACAAACTGATCGAGGCAAAGAATATATCGGCACTCCATTTCAGCGAATTCTCAAGAAAAAGAATATCGATTTGCGCACTGCTCGTAACCCCGATATAAAAGCCTCGATTGCCGAACGCTTTAATCGCACAATAAAAGACCGAATGTGGCGTTACTTTACATACACGCAAAATAAGCGTTACATCGATGTTTTACAAATTTTTTTATATGCTTATAATAACACTTGACACAACGGAACGCGTATTCCTCCGAGTGCGGTAACCCTCGAAAATGCCTCTATAGCCCGAGAAAAGTTAGCACGGCGTTACGAACGTAACGCAAGAAAAATTAAAAAGCCTATATACAGCGTTGGTGACTTGGTACGTATCGGTACAGCTAAAGCAGCATTCGTGAAAGGATATGAGCGTGGTTGGAGTAACAGATTATTCAAGATTCAACGAATATCAGTGAATTGAGAACCATTCGTGTATATTTTACACGATCTGAATAACGAGACTATTGACGGTATTTTCTACGAGACAAAAATATTGCGAGTACGAGTGTCTCCGTCATCTGAGAAGACGAAAGAGAAGAAGAGGACAAAAAAGATGAACGCTGGGAATTACCGTCCTGATAAATATGAGCTCTAAGGATAGCTCTTTCTTTATCGTACTACCGAGCAATAGTCGTATGCAATATTTTCCGAATAATACGACGACGAAATTTATTACAAAACTACCGCGTCAAATACCTTTGCACGGAGAATGGTCTGTTTCTCTTGTGGAAATTGCTTATCCGATGACTCTTTTACATATTCCTACTGTAGGAAATCTCGTAACCTTTGATGATGGTGATTATGATTTATCGGCTTTAAATCTTATAACACGGAGACGCGCTGATAGAAACCAAGTTCCGACTGGTGTATATCGCTCTATAGACGCTCTTCTAGAGAGAGTATAAATAAGTTACCTCACGTGGCCGGTCATTTGCGCTTTAAATCGCTTCCGAGCGGGTAGGTCGAAGTGGCGCGCGTATGCGACGATCTACGACACCACGACTTTCGCGTATCGCCCGCTGTCGCAGGCTACTAGGATTTCCGGAAGAGGCTTGTAGGTCTGTAATGATAGAACCGCATTGCGAATACACAGGGCCGAGGCCAGCATCTCTCAACGGTGCTATACCGCGCAGCATGTTTCTATACACAGATATCTGCGAGAGCTATATGACAGGCGATGTACAAAGAGGGGTGCTCTTACGAGTTGTTCCCATTGATACTGATGACTGTCATAAAAATTTAATCGTTTTCAACGCCACGACATATACCTCTCTTGCGCAACAATTTACATACTATCGAGATCGATATAAGAGACGAGTTTGGAAATCCTATACAATTCGAACAGGGAACGTTGACTGTGACACTACGGTTCAAAACATCCCACGATTGATTACACCACTATGGATGATATTGACAGGCAGTAATCTCAAATGCAAAGACTCTGGAAAAAATTGACACTCTCATGCGGCGGTCTGATTATAAAAAGCGGAAAATTTCGCGTACTCCTCATTCATCGAACGAACGTAAACCACGACGTATCTCCCGTAAAAATAAATATGTAATAAAGAGAAAAATAATAAAGAAGTAGAAGAAGAAGAATAAGAACAATAATGAGAAAGAGACTCGTCAACGAACGGTTGCAGATATTTTTGGATAGCTGAAACAAGATCGCTTTTCTACATGCGCACTCGTGCGAGTGTCTTAAATCGGAACTTGAATTATTTTCACTCTTACCGACGCAAACTACTATCGAAGGCTCCAATTGGGTATATTATTGGCCAATTTATTCGCTAACAGATGATGCACCTATTTAATTTGTTATACCTGGACAGGGTGGTGAGTATATCGATCTCGGACATACTATGCTTAGTATGAGAGCGAAAATTACCATAGTAGTATGTGTACACTTTTGCTCCATCCCACTCCTATCCCCACTCCTTCCCCCACCACGCTGCTACCCCCACCACCCCACTTTTCCACCGTCGCGCTACCCACTCTGCTTTACCAGTGTCGGTAACGTGGAGATGGTAAAGTGAGGTGGTGTGGGTACTCTGGTGAACAAGAAAGACTAGAGATAAAAGCAGGATGGAGCAACGGTGTACACATACTTGAAAAAAGGAAAAAAATTAGGTACTTACCTCTATTGTTGTTGACGTCCACCTTCCTTCGACGGCGATTTTAAACTCCTGTCTCTCACTATCCTACTCACACAAACACACTCACACACGCTCGCGCGCTCGTCGACACTTTCATAATCTAGCATCGTCTGCTTCAGGAAGCTCGGGGTTCTCGAAGCCCTCATCCACGTCGCTGCCATCGTACCCGATGTCTATTTCGGCACTGAGGACTCCGAAAACCCGCTAGCGTCGTAACGAGGATACATTGCGAAAAATACGTTTTTGACTGCGCGATCACGAAGTTGAAGACAGACTGAATGCTCAGGATGCTGCTGATTGGTATCACGGGGTTTGAAGATAGCAAACCGCCCTCTGAATCATACTAAGGTGTCCAGCGCTCTGAATGCAGTGACAGCGGTTTCGCACGTGCGTACCACTTTGCGCTATGCTTCTCGCGAAGCGCTTGCTCTGCAGTAAAAGGCGCAGAATATGATACCGTACCGCGAGGGACCTCGATTATAATTTATATATAATTATAAAATAAGAGGCACAGTAAGACGATGTATTTTATTTAAATCACTTTACACATATTTACCGTCGTATGCAACATCCCTGCAAACACGATAATCTTCGCTCGGAGACTCTTCTGCCGTTAAATTTATTTTTATCACTGTCTGATCGTCGAGAGGCAAAAGCATTGTAATATTCACGCACTAATCTATCGTTTTTCATTACATTATCGCTAAAGAGATTATTAAATCGCGACATGGTGAAGCCGCACGACATAAGATGTAGGAATACCATGCAAAATTGTCCACACACATCCGACGTATTACTCTGTAGCTGCTTGAGGTCGTACCGATAGAACTTGCAGTTTCTTCGTAGTCGTGCGATATGTTGCGGTAAACCGGTGGTAACCCATAGCTATCAAAGTACATTCCTCTTCCATGATGGTTAACGTACATGGCGATCTAAAGCCGCATTGACCATTCTTTGTATCCCCCACAAGACAAAATGAATCTCTAGACCGCACCAACCGTAGTCGCATCTAAACGCCGTTTAATAGGAACCGCTCCTGATTGATTATATCGCAATGCAGATGACCGAGCAAGTCTACAGTTTTTTCGACATTTAAAAATTGTTTTCTCTTCACAAGACCGGTATTTTCCGATGTTATATCATCCATTTTTCCGGGGTATCGTCATACCAGAGAACACTCGAGAGATGCGAATTTTTTGCTGCTGGACCGTAATTCAAAAGTGTTTCTATGTACGCTCGTTCAGCGTAGGCATTATTTGGAGGTGAAACTAATTTTTGATTCAGGTATACATCCACCTGATTAAACATAGAATGCAAGAGAATGTTTACAGCGCCACTTACTTTCGATGCTGTACCCGCGGCATTTTCCCTAATAGGAGATGTTATTTTTACTCTCAGACTAAGCATAGTATGCGCGAGATCGATATACTTATCACCCTGTCCAGGAATAACAAATTCAATCGGTGAATCATCTGTTAGCGAAGATATTGGTTTGTAATATACTCAATTAGAGCCTTCGATAGTATTTTGCGTCGGTGGGAGTGAAAATAATTCAAGTTCCGATTTAAGACACTCGCACAAGTGCGCATGTAGAAAAGCCATCTTGTTTCAGCTATCCAAAAATATCTGCAACTGTTCGTTGACGAGTCTTCTTCTTCTTCTTATTGTTCTTATTATTCTTCTTCTTCTTTATTACTTTTCTCTTGATCACACTTTTATTTTTACGGGAGATACGTCGTGGTTTACGTTCGTCCGATGAATTAGGAGTTCGCGAAATTTTGCGTTTTTTATAACCAGACCCCCGCATGAGAGTGTCAATTTTTTCAGACGCTTTGCGTTTGAGATTACTGCCTGATTCTCTCGCTCTCTCGCGAATAGCATCTATCACAGCTATATTTCTATCGAGGATATCACCGGCTACGTTTAAACCAGCGCGCAATGCCACTTTACAAACTGCTTTAGCGCCCTTCTTTAGAAGTAGTAACACTCGATGAAACAGGCCCCCAAGAAACCTGCCGATACCGTGTCCTCGTTGATTAGGTATTCTGATATAAACATGGCTAATACCGCCGTACCCGCGACGGCCCCAGCCGTGCTGCACACTGTCAATATGATCCATAGCGATGTAATCAATCGCGGGACCTTTTGAAATGTAGTGTCACAGTCAACGTTTCCTGCTCGAATGGTATAGGATCCCCAAATTCGTCTCTTATATCGATCTCGATAGTGTGTGAATTATTGCGCAAGAGAGATATATATTGTGGCGTTGAAAACAATTTAATTTTTATCGAACCATACTGACAGTCATCAGTATCAATGGGGACAACTCGTAAGAGGGGCGTTTGTACATCGCCTGTAATATAGGTCTCGCAGATATCTGTGTATAGAAACATACTACCTGGTATAGCACCGGTGAGAGACGCTGGCCTCGACCCTGTGTATTCGCAGTGCGGCTCTATCATTACAGACCTACAAGCCTCTTCCGAGAATCCTAAGAGCCTTGCGATAGTGGGTGATACGCGAAAGTCATGGAATTGTAGAGCGTCGCATACGCGGGCCACTTTGATCTGCCCGCTCGGAAGCGATTTAAAGCGTAAATGACCGGCCACGTGAGGTAGCTTATTTATACTCTCCAAAAGAGCGTCTATAGAGCGATATACACCAGGTGGAACTTGGTCTCTGTCAGAGCGTCTCCGCGTTAAAAGATTAAAACTTGATAAATCATAATCACCATCCTAAAAAGTTACGACATTTCCTACAGTAGGAACATGTAAAAGAGTCATCGGATAAGCAATTTTCACAAGAGAAACAGACGATTCTCCGTGCAAACGTGTCTGACGCGGTAGTTTTGTAATAAATTTTGTCGTCGTATTATTCGGAAAATACTGCATACTACTGTTGCTCGGTAGTACGACAAAAAAAGAACTATCCTTAGAGCTCATATTTATCAGGGACGGTGATTCCGTGCGTTCTTCCTCTTTGTCCGCTTCTTCTTCTCTTTCGTCTTCTCAGATGACGGAGGTAATCGTACTCGCGATAATTCTGCCTCGTAGAAAATATCGTCGATAGTCTCGTTATTCAGATCGTGTAAAATATAAACGAATGGTTCTCGATACACTGATATTCGTTGAATCTTGAATAATTCGTTACTCCAATCACACTCATATCCTTTCACGAAAGCTGCTTTAGCTGTACTGATACGTACCAAGTCACCGACGCTGTATTTAGGCTTTTTAATTTTGTTCGCATTACGCTCGTAACGCCGTGCTAAATTGTCTCGGGCTATAGAGGCGTTTTCGAGGGTTACTTCGCTCGGGGGAATACGCGTTCCGCTGTGTCTAGTGTAATTATAAGCATATAAAAAATTTTGTAAAACATCGATGTAATGCTTATTTCGCGTGTTTGTAATGTAGCGCCACATTCGCTCTCTTATTGTTCGATTAAAGCGTTCGGCAATCGACGCTTTTATATCAGGGTTACGAGCAGCGCGAAAATCGATATTCTTTTTCTTGAGAATTTGCTGAAATGGAGTGCCGATAAATTCTTTGCCTCGATCAGTTTACAATTGCTGCGGGCGACGACTGTTACTGCGTGCGAGTATGCGTGTGAGACCGCGGGCCACATTTGCACTCGTTTTGTCATGCAAGGCCTAGACCCACGCGTATTTGCTCAACACGTCGATAACAACAAGCAGATATGCGTACCCATCGTTGTACGTGGCTATCGAGCGAAGATAAGCTAAATCAGCTTCCCATACATCGTCTATATTACTCACGTTATACGTACGACGAGGAAATCGTCGTCGCACGAGACGATGCATGTTATATGAATCCTGTGTCTCGAGCCATGGTAAAATATTTTTTCGCGCTACTCTTCGATCCATCTGGGCCAAATTTTTTGCTCGAAAATTGGAGGCAGGATGAGTGGTGTCATAATAGATTTTTTGAAGAATTTTCATAATTTTAACGATGACCAGTTAAATAGATTTTTTTTCTTTTTCTTTTCTAATGGTGCGCGGGATCGATATTCTACTTGTGCGATGTTTTACAATTGTTCGTCCTCTTCTTCATCCCCCTCCTCCCCCTCGATGATGTCGTTTTCAGCCGTGAGCATTAAATCTCTGTTTGAGTGTGCGGTCTCGGCCTCGTTGTTGTTGTTGTTGTTGTTGTTGTTGTTGTTGTTGTTGTTGTTGTTGTTGTTATTGTTGTTGTGGTTGTTGTTGTTGTTGTTGTTGTTGTTGTTGTTGTTGTTGTTGTTGTTGTTGTTGTTGTTGTTGTTGTTGTTGTTGTTGTTGTTGTTGTTGTTGTTGTTGTTGTTGTTGTTGTTGTTGTTGCTGCTGTTGCTGTTGCTACTGTTACGTCAAATCCGCGCAGTGTTTTTACAAAAACCGACAAATTTAAGACGTGTGAGGCGTTTCGGCGTGAGTTTTCCGTACTCTGGTCAAGGAGAATAAATTCTCCCTTTACCACACCTGACGAGAAACACCGAAGACGCAAGCCCCCTTTTGAGTCTAACCTTTCGGAAAATTACTCGGGACAGGGCTAAGAATGCTCGTTGATTATTCGCGTTAACCCGTCACTCGTCTCGATAAACTAAATTGATAAATTACCCCGCGGAGGAAAGGATTTTAGGTGGGAAGGGAAGTGGTAGGTTACTTTCACTTGGGGAAAAATTTACGGAAATGTCAGATTAGAAAAATTGGGTTCGTACTTACGTTTGGTTTTCTGGTGAAGTTGTTTCGCTGGTAACCGATGCGTGGAAGGGAAAATTAATGGCAATCGTTTGTAAAAGAAATCGTTATACTCGATGAATCGTGAAGCTGTTAGATTTTATTCAAATAACCGAATAATTGATACACGTACGTTCGCTATTACCGTGCGCGAGCGATCGTTATTTCTCGATACAATATACTTAACGCGATACTTGTTATTCGATAAAACAGTAAACGAAATAAACAGTGTGGACTTGAACAAAAACGGCAGAAAACAATTAAATTCAATTTCTTCTAAGCTTTAGATAAATTCCGTATGGTTAAAAATGAGAAAAAGTACATTCAAACCGAACTTAGATGGTTCGACCGTTTTTATTTTCAGTACTCACTCTGGACTTTGGCTGACTCTACAGGGTGGGGTTCCTCCGCGGTAATTATCGCCAACGGGCTGTCTACTGACTGCTCGGCGACTGACTACTATGAACTATCAACTATTAACTGTTAACTACAACTGCTTTTTTTCGGGCTTTTTCCCGTCCTTATATAGGTCCTGGAGGGCTTAATTTTCTATGCGGGGATTA
Source organism: Cylloceria caligata (assembly GCA_963942595.1). Taxonomy (NCBI): domain Eukaryota; kingdom Metazoa; phylum Arthropoda; class Insecta; order Hymenoptera; family Ichneumonidae; genus Cylloceria; species Cylloceria caligata. The sequence goes on along the minus strand of OZ012707.1, from coordinate 49,533,688 downwards.
TAATAGAACTCGGACTTTGGACTTTATCGATGATTCATTTTTTCTCCTTCTAGCTGTGACGTAATCGTCGTTTTGATTCTTTTCTTGAGCAGCATGCGAGGCGATACCACATGTCGCGAAGTGGTTGAAGGATTATTCCTTGCTTCGGTGGCACGCGTAGAGATAGAGAAAGAGAGAGAGAAAAGCGCCTCGGTCAGGCAGCTAGGTGTCGAGGGTTTCGGGCCACGCTGCGCTGTAGATCCGAGTCGCTTCCGCTGTCCCTTTTATGACTAATACCGAATATAGTTCTTCGATAATGTTAAACTTATTTTAATTCTTAATAATGTGTAACGTAAATGGGCATATATAACTACTATAGTAACAAACTGTCTATGGTTTTCATATCCTCTCATGATCCTAATTGTTTAGTTAAAACAATATATTGGCTTTTCAATTTTCTATAATGTTAAATTTTCATATTTGCAATTATTTCTTGTATCCTTTTAAGTAAGCATTTCTCTTCTGAGTTCCTATCATAATTTTAGCTCAAAATTATTCATCAGTATAAATGATTTTATATCAAAAGGCTGCTTAATTTCACACTGGGTCACAAAGTATGCGTTCTATAAATATGTATTGTTGCGAGGGAATACTCCTCGTCTTATGGTGTTAACACAGAGAGAGACGGGAAAGACGGCATCGTCTCGGGTGCGACCCGAGCTTCGAGTCATCTTTACCATCCACAATATGAATCGTTTTTTCTTATTCTATCTTATTTTAACGCTGATTATCTGTATGATATTATTGTTTAGCTCTTATATCGAACTTCCGTTCAAATGGTTTGTTCCTTTTAAATTATTGATTTACTTATTAAATATATATATATATATATAACATAGTTTAAATATTTACTTCATAAAAAGTCCAAATCTTTGCTACGATTGTGTTTAAATTTATATTTAAACGTTCAGAAATTCTGAAGAAATGCCTTTTGGGCTTTTGGTGTTCTGTAATCAAAAACAAATTCCAATTTCCTATCAATACCATTAATAAGACATAGGTCTTCGTGTAATATTTTTGTTCATTGCATTATTCGTCATCGGATATAAGAACTTCCGAAGCAACGAAAACGCTGCTACGTCAGTTAGTCTATCTTCGTGTAATATTCCTGTTTATTGCATCATTCGTTGTAGCATCTAGGGACTCTCAAAGCAACGAAAACGTGGCCACGGCAGTTAGTCTATCTTTGTGTAATATTTTTGTTTATTGCATCATTCGTCATAGCATCTAGGGACTTCTAAAGCAACGAAAAGGTTGCTCCGGCAGTTAGTCTATCTTCGTAAGCCAGGTACGGTATATGACGGGAGAAGGAAGCGACCACCCGACAGTCACCAATAGAACACGCGGACATGAATCAATTAAAGATTTCGATGACACGCGCCGCCAATGATATCCACCGGCCGTAGAGGGAAAACTCTTGATACGAGATTCAAGTCCCTCTACGCTGGCCGTTTAGAGTGGGGCAGTGGCCTACCAACTCTTGGTTTTTCGTTGTCAAGTACAGTGATGAACCTGGCCGTCCGTTCCTGGCGCGCACCATGTAACCCCACTGCCTTGCCTCGGCGTACCTGCAGGCCTCACCCCTCCCGCCGTCATTATACCTGTATAATCTCTGGTAGCTATAGGACTCGACAACGATGTAGGTTTATGATCTTCTTTAAAAGAAAGATAGATATTGGAGCATGGTTACGTCAGGACGTAACACTACTATCGCTTTTGCGTGGTAAAATAAGACGCCGCTGCGGTGTCGAGGATGATGTAGGTGTAGGCTCGTGTAGTAACTCGGGATTGTCGATAAATTCGCGTGGCATCTGTATCGCTCGCAGGAGTTTGGCAAAGTGAGATCGTCCGATGGGTTTCTCGCGTTTTCTAGCTCGCATAGCATCGTTAACAAAATCAACGATATTGGAATTTAAAATTATTCTACCGTCTATGGAAACAACACCATTACGATCCCATGTCATTTTTTTACCAACGGCGCTGCGATGCAAATTGCGAAGCAACGATATTGCTTTAGATTAACATTTTTTTTGTACGCTATCGATAATAAGTGTGTCATTGAGTCGAGATTTAACTTTGTTCATTAAAACGTCGTCGGATTTATTCTCGTGACTATCGAGTATTGCTATTTTTTGTTTTGATGAAATATTCGGTACTGCATTATCGTACTCGACCATATGAAGATAACGCTGTAAAACCTGCTGGTACGCTATCCATTTCTCTCTTACGCTCTTATACGAGTGAGAGTTTAGAATTTCACTCAGCTCAGAGTCGAGGCGCGATAATGGCGTACCAGTAGTCTGTACGGAGGGCGACGGGTCTGAAATAGTAGTAGTAGTAGTAGCAGCAATAGTGGCGAGTCCAGCGAGACCATGTAGGTTATCATGAGGTATAAGTACCATCTTTCTGGCATATTCTATGGCTCGTGTAGGCTAAGACAGGCACAAGAAGCAACTTGAGAAATCCGACACAGTGCTCGACGATGATCTTCCCCTTACCGCGCCAATTTCCCCATTTGGCGGCTAGCCGTCGAAGAATCGTCGCGTACCTCCGAAGATGATTGTTTTGCACCTTGTTCAGACTCACGTTTCCCTGTAAAACGTTGAGAGCAGACTCGCATATACAGCGTACGAGCGCTACATCTGCTTTGCGCAAAATTGCACGTCGTTGCTCTTGCTTCAGATAACACAGCGCTTGCAATATAATTATTTGCTTTTTATCGAGAGGTCCGCGCAACGCCATTACAAGCGCATTACTGGTACATCGCGCGTCGCATCGCGAACTTTTATTGCTTTTTGAGGCACGTAAACGTAATGGTATTGGTCATCGGGAAATATACAGGCGCGAAATCGACAATTATCAGGCGTCGGTTGTTTCAAGTCGAATAATAGATAGTCGTGCGGTGCAGCCGTTGCATCGAAATATACCTCCTATAAAAATCGCGGATTCTCGGGACATACCTGACGGGCTAGGTGCTGAATTTGCGCGCGATCTCGCGGATTTTTAAAGACAACGATATAATTAGCGTTTAAGGAGATATCGCGTTGCCCGTGACCCTGATGGAAGAGATTTTGCGTGATGAAAATGACACTAAGATTTTTATGATAGCTACACTTGGTGAAAAAGATCGACCGCAGTATTGTTGGATGCCTCACGCATTAGATCGTCAATGACCATAAGTTTAGATCTTGTATCATTCGAGTAGTCTGCTGCTTGCGGTAAACCCTCGCGAAAATCGATTTTATCACCGTACTCTGAATACCCGGACTGCCACTCTGAGTAATAAAAAAAGTATACGCTCGAACGGGAGATCCATCATTTCGCGCATGTATTTAAAGAATTTTTTTACAAAATATGTTTTACCACAACCCGTAGGACCGCTTTGAACAAGGTGCAAAACAATCATCTTCGGAGGCACGCGACAATTCTTCGACGGCTAGTCGCCAAAAGGGGAAATTGGCGCGGTAAGGGGAAGATCATCGTCGAGCACTGTGTCGGATTTCTCAAGTTGCTTCTTGTGCCTGTCTTAGCCTACACGAGCCATGGAATATGCCAGAAAGATGGTACTTATACCTCATGATAACATACATCGTCTCGCTGGACTCACCACTACTGCTGCTGTTACGTCCTGACGTAACCATGCTCCAATATCTATCTTTCTTTTAAAGAAGATCATAAACCTGCACCATTGTCGAGTCCTATAGCTACCAGAGATTATACAGGTATAATGACGGTGGGAGGAGTGAGACCTGCAGCTACACCGAGGCAGGGCAGTGGGAACACATGGCGCGTGCCAGGAATGGACGGTCAGGTCCACCACGGTACCTTACAACGAAAAACCTAGAGTCGGTAGGCCACTGCCCTACTCTAAACGGCCAGCGTAGAGGGACCTGAATCTCGTATCAAGAGTTTTTCCTCTACGGCCGGTGGATATCATTGGCGGCGCGTGTTATCGAAATCTTTAATTGATTCGTGTCCGCGTGTTCTATTGGTGACTGTCGGGTGGTCGCTTCCTTCGCCCCGTCAGGTACCGTATCTGGCTCACGAAGATAGACCAACTGCCGTAGCAACCTTTTCGTTGCTTTGAAAGTCCCTAGATGCTAAGACGAATGATGCAATAAACAAGAATATTACACGAAGATAGACTAACTGACGTGGCAACGTTTTCGTTGCTTCGGAAGTTCTTATATTCTATGACGAATGATGCAATGAACAAGAATATTACACGAAGACCTATGTCTTATTAATGGTATCGATAGAAAATTGGAATTTGTTTTTGACTACAGAACACCGAAAGCCCAAAAGGCATTTCCTCAGAATTTCTGAACGTTTAAATAAAAATTTAAATACAATCGTAGCAAAGATTTGGACTTCTTATGAAGTAAATACTTAAACTATGGTATATATATATTTAATAAGTAAATCAATGATTTAAACGGAACAAACCATTTAAACGGAATTTCGATATAAGAGATAAACAATAATATCATACAGATAATCAGAGTTAAAATAGGATAGAATAAAAAAAGACGAATCGTATTAGTCATTGGATAGATGGTAAAGATGACTCGAAGCTACGGTAGCGGTTGTTGGCGTAGGAGCATGCCGCTCAACGCTCTCAGGTCGCACCCGAGACGATGCCGTCTTTCCCGTCTCTCTCTGTGTTAACACCATAAGACGAGGAGTGTTCCTTCGCAACAATACATATTTATAGAACACATACTTTGTGACCCAGTGTGAATGTAAGCAGCCATTTGATATAGAATCATTTGGACTGATGAACAATTTTAAGCTAAAATTATGATAGGAACTCAGAAGAGAAATGCTTATTTAAAAGGATACAAGAAGTCATTGCAAATATGAAAATTTAACATTATAGAAAATTAAAAAGCCAATATATTGTTTTAACTAAACAATTAGGATCGTGAGAGGATATGAAAACCATAGACAGTTTGTTACTATAGTATCAATATAGTATGATAGTTATATATGCCTATTTACGTTACACGCTATTAAGAATTAAAATAAGTTTAACATTATCAAAGAACTATATTCGGTATTAGTCATAAAAGGGACAGCGGAAGCGACTCGGATCTACAGCGCAGCGTGGCCCGAAACCCTCGACACCTCGCTGCCTGACCAAGGCGCTTTTCTATCTCTCTCTCTCTCTTTCGCTTTCTCTCTCTCTATCTCTACGCGTGCCACCGAAGTAAGGAATAATCCTTCAACCACTTCGCGACATGTGGTATCGCCTCGCATGCAACTCAAGAAAAGAATTGAACGACGATGACGTCACAGCTAGAAGGAAAAAATGGATCGTCGATAAAGTCCAAAGTCCGAGCTCTATTGTAATTCCAAGAATCCCCCGCATAGAAAATTAAGCCCTCCAGGACCTATATAAGGACGGGAAAATGCCCGAAAAAAGGATAGTATCGAGTCGACATTTCTATTTTGTAGTTCATAGTGCAGTCAGTCGCCGGGCAGTCAGTAGACAGTCCCTTTGGCGATAATTACCGCGGAGGAACCCCACCCTGTGGAGTCAGCTAAAGTCCAGAGTGAGTACTGATAATAAAAACGGTCGAACAGTCTAAATTCAGTTCGAATTTACTTTTTCTCAGTTTTAATCATACGGAATTTATCTAAAGTTCAGAAGAAATAGAATTCAATTGTTTTCTGCCGTTTTTGTACAAGTCCACACTGTTTATTTCGTTTTACTGTTTTATCGAACCACAAGTATCGCGTTAAGTATATTGTGTCGAGAAATAACGATCGCTCGGGCACGGTAATAGCGAACGTACGTGTATCAATTATTTGGTTATTTGAATAAATTCTAACAGCTTCACGATTCATCGAGTGTAACGATTCTTTACAAACGATTGCCATTAATTTTCCCTTCTACGCATCGGTTACCGGCGAAACAACTTTACCAGGAAAACCAAACGTAAGTACCAACCCAATTTTTCTAATTTATTTTATCTGATATTTTTGTAAATTTTTCCCCAAGTGAAAGTAACCTACCACTTCCCTTCCCACCTAGAATCCCTTCCTCTGCGGGGTAATTTATCAATTTAGTTTATCGAGACGAGTGACGGGTTAACGCGAATAATCAACGAGCATTCTCAGCCCTGTCCCGAGTAATTTTCCGAAAGGTTAGACTCAAAAGGGGGCTTACGTCTTCGGTGTTTCTTGTCAGGTGTGGTAAAGGGAGAATTCAATCTCCTGGACCAAAGTACGGAAAACTCACGCCGACACGCCTCACACGTCTTAAATTTGTCGGTTTTTGTAAAAACACCGCGCGGATTTGACGTAACACTGCTACTACTACTACTACTACTTCAGACCCGTCGCCCTCCGTACAGACTACTGGTACGCCATTATCGCGCCTCGACTCTGAGCTAAGTGAAATTCTAAACTCTCACTCGTATAAGGACGTAAGAGAGAAATGGATAGCGTACCAGCAGGTTTTACAGCGTTATCTTCATATGGTCGAGTACGATAATGCAGTACCGAATATTTCATCAAAACAAAAAATAGCAATACTCGATAGTCACGAGAATAAATCCGACGATGTTTTAATGAACAAAGTTAAATCTCGACTCAATGACACATTTATTATCGATAGCGTACCAAAAAAATTTAAATCTAAAGCAATATCGTTGCTTCGCAATTTGCATCGCAGCGCCGTTGGTAAAAAAATGACATGGGATCGTAATGGTGTTGTTTCCATAGACGGTAGAAGAATTTTAAATTTCAATATCGTTGATTTTGTTAACGATGCTATGCGAGCTAGAAAACGCGAGAAACCCATCGGACGATCTCACTTTGCCAAACTCCTGCGAGCGATACAGATGCCACGCGAATTTATCGGCAATCCCGAGTTACTACACGAGCCTTCACCTACATCATCCTCGACACGGCAGCGACGTCTTATTTTACCACGCGAAAGCGATAGTAGCAGCAGCAACAGCAGCAACAGTAGCAACAACAACAACAACAACAACAACAACAACAACAACAACAACAACAACAACAACAACAACAACAACAACAACAACAACAACAACAACAACAACAACAACAACAACAACAACAACAACAACAACAACAACATCAACAACAACAACAACAACAACAACAACAACAACAACAACAACAACAACAACAACAACAACAACAACAACGACAACGACAACAACAACAACAACAACAACAACAACAACGAGGCCGAGACCGCACACTCAAACAGAGATTTAATGCTCACGGCTGAAAACGACATCATCGAGGGAGAGGAGGGGGATGAAGAAGAGGACGAACAATTGCAAAACATCGTACAAGTAGAATATCGATCCCGCGCATCGTTAGAAAAGAAAAAGAAAAAGAATCCATTTAACTGGTCATCGTTAAAATTATAAAAATCCTTCAAAAAATCTATTATGACACCACTCATCCTGCCTCGGTTTCTCGAGCAAAAAATGCAGCCCAGGTGGATCGAAGAGTAACGCGAAAAAATATTTTACCATGGCTCGAGGCACAGGATTCATATAACATGCATCGTCTAGCGCGACGACGATTTCCCCGTCGTACGTACAACGTTAGTAATATAAACGATGTATGGGAGGCTGATTTAGCTCATCTTCGCTCGATAGCCACGTACAACGATGGGTACGTATATCTGCTTGTTGTTATCGACGTGTTGAGCAAATACGCGTGGGTCGAGGCCTTGCGTGATAAAACGAGTGCAAATGTGGCCCGCGGTCTCACACGCATATTCGCACACAGTAACAATTGTCGCCCGCAGCAATTGCAAACTGATCGAGGCAAAGAATTTATCGGCACTCCATTTTAGCAAATTCTCAAGAAAAAGAATATCGATTTTCGCGCTGCTCGTAACCCTGATATAAAGGCCTCGATTGCCGAACGCTTTAATCGAACAATAAAAGAGCGAATGTGGCGCTACTTTACATACACGCGAAATAAACGTTACATGGATGTTTTACAAAATTTTTTATATGCTTATAATTACACTAGACACAGCGGAACGTGTATTCTCCCGAGCGAAGTATCCCTCGAAAACGCCTCTATAGCCCGAGACAATTTAGCACGGCGTTACGAGCGTAATGCGAACAAAATTAAAAAGCCTAAATACAGCGTCGGTGACTTGGTACGTATCAGTACAACTAAAGCAGCTTTCGTGAAAGGATATGAGTGTGGTTGGAGTAACGAATTATTCAAGATTCAACGAATATCAGTGTATCGAGAACCATTCGTGTATATTTTACACGATCTGAATAACGACACTATCGACGGTATTTTCTACGAGGCAGAATTATCACGAGTACGAGTATCTCCGTCATCTGAGAAGACGAGAGAGAAGAAGAAGAGGACAAAGACGAAGAACGCACGGAATCACCGTCCCTGATAAATATGAGCTCCAAGGATAGTTCTTTTTTTGTCGTACTACCGAGCAACAGTAGTATGCAGTATTTTCCGAATAATACGACGACAAAATTTATTACAAAACTACCGCGTCAGACACGTTTGCACGGAGAATGGTCTGTTTCTCTTGTGGAAATTGCTTATCCGATGACTCTTTTACATGTTCCTACTGTAGGAAATCTCGTAACTTTTGAGGATGGTGATTATGATTTATCGGGTTTTAATCTTTTAACGCGGAGACGCTCTGATAGAGACCAAGTTCCACCTGGTGTATCTCGCTCTATAGACGCTCTTTTGGAGAGTATAAATAAGCTACCTCACGTGGCCGGTCATTTACGCTTTAAATCGCTTCCAAGCGGGCAGATCGAAGTAGCCCGCGTATGCGACGATCTACAATTCCATGACTTTCGCATATCACCCGCTATCGCGAGGCTCTTAGGATTTTCGAAAGAGGCTTGTAGGTCTGTAATGATAGAGCCGCATTGCGAATACACAGGGTCGAGGCCAGCATCTCTCACCGGTGCTATACCAGGTAGTATGTTTCTATACACAGATATCTGCGAGAGCTATATTACAGGCGATGTACAAACACCCCTCTTACGAGTTGTCCCCATTGATACTGATGACTGTCAGTATGGTTCAATAAAAATTTAATTGTTTTCAACGCCACGATATATACCTCTCTTGCGCAATAATTTACATGCTATCGAGATCGATATAACAGACGAATTTGGGGATCCTATACCATTCGAGCAGGAAAGGTCGACTGTGACACTACATTTCAAAAGATCCCACGATTGATTACATCACTATAGATGATATTGACAGTGACAGGCAGCACGGCTGGAGCCGTCGCGGGTACGGCGGTATTAGCCATGTTTATACCGGAACACCTAATCAACAAGGACACGGTATCGGCAGCTTTCTCGGGGGCCTGTTTCGTCGAGTGTTACCACTTTTAAAGAAGGGCGCTAAAGCAGTTGGTAAAGTGGCATTGCGCGCTGGTGTAAACGTAGCCGGTGATGTCCTCGATAGAAATATAGCTGTGATAGATGCTATTCGCGAGAAAGCGAGAGAATCAGGCAGCAATCTCAAACGCAAAGCCTCTGAAAAAATTGACACTCTCATGCGGGGGTCTGGTTATAAAAAGCGCAAAATTTCGCGAACTCCTCATTCATCGGACGAACGTAAACCACGACGTTTCTCCCGTAAAAATAAAAGTGTAATAAAGAGAAAAGTAATAAAGAAGAAGAAGAATAATAAGAACAATAAGAAGAAGAAGAAGACTCGTCAACGAACAGCTGCAGATATTTTTGGATAGCTGAAACAAGATGCCTTTTCTACATGCGCACTCGTGCGAGTGTCTTAAATCGGAACGTGAATTATTTTCACTCCCACTGACGCAAACTACTATCGAAGGCTCCAACTGAGTGTATTACAAACCAATATCTTCGCTAACAGATGATTCACCGATTGAATTTGTTATTCCTTGACAGGGTGATGAGTATATCGATCTCGCGCATACTATGCTAAGTCTGAGAGTGAAAATAACATCTCCTTCTGCGGAAAATGCTGCGGGTACAGCGTTGAAAGTAACTACCGGTCCTGTAAACAATCTCTTGTCCTCTATGTTTAATCAGGTGGATGTATACCTAAATCAAAAAATAGTTTCACCTCCAAATATTGCCTACGCTTATCGAGTGTACATAGAAACACTTTTGAATTACGGTTCAACATACATGCATATTTGGTCGGCAGACGAAGAGGAAGAGAATAAGAAAGAGGAGAAATCTTCATCATGTAGTCGTGACACGATCGACGATGCTGTAAAATAAATTTTGCATATATACACGTGTTTCAAAGCGTATATGTCGACATGTAATCATTGACTATGTGTTCAGCATGAACACTAGACAAATCTACGAGAGTCTGCAGTATCTACCACTTTCTACCATTGGCGTATACCCAGCTGACAGAATTCCTCGTGTATGGTCGTTACCGGCTGGACTCGTAGTTAACACGGACAACGGCAACGTACCTGGAGAGCATTGGATCGCCATGTACGTTAACCATCATGGAAAACCAATGTACTTTGATAATTACGGGCTACCACCGGTTATACCGCAACATCTCGCACGACTACGAAGAAACTGCAAGTTCTATCAGTACGGCCTCAAGCAGCTACAGAGTAATACGTCGGACGTATGTGGACAATTATGTATCGTATTCCTGCATCTTATATCGGGCGGTTTCACCATGTCACGATTTAATAATCTCTTTAGCGATAATGTAATGAAAAACGACAGATTAGTACGTGAATATTACAATACTTTTGCCGACGCTGGTTAAGTAGAGTGGGTAGCGCGGCGGTGGAAAATTTTGGTGGTAAGGGTAGCCGCGTGGTGGGGGAACGAGTGGGAATAGGAGTGGGTTGTAGCAATGGTGTACACATACTACTTACGAGCATTGGAGATGGTGGAAGCCACTCCAACGCAATCAACCAGCTCTACACAATCATCATCAGCGAATCTTGCTCCTGCGAAGGTCGGCACTCACCAATCGACTGTGCACCATGCGACGGCAAGCACAGACCACACGCTGCTGCATCACACGGCACGATCTGCAACCTCCGACGCCGTGCAACCACACAATATACTGTCGTCAACACACTGGGGTGTTGACGCAGTCGTTCTCTCATCGGTTCAACTCACAGACACATGCTCAACCATATTAGCAACCGCACTCGCACACATTCACTTATCGGCATTGACCTACCAGGCTAGACTTCACATCGATCCTGGATCGGAATCGACATTCATCACGGAAAGAGCTCTTCCGGAAACTCAATACACCAAGCAAGCACTCATCAATTTCGATCACGGGGATCGGAGGAAGGCACTCAACGCAGACACGTGGTTCGGTTCAACTTACCATGTGCTCTACTCACACTAAGGAGAAAGTCACGGTACTGGCTCACATTCTCAACACGATTACTACTCATTTGCCATCGTTTGAGTCACCAGCTCGAACATGGATTGGAATCTTCAGCGGATTTTATGGAAAGATGATCAACTCAACCCTGTGCCGTATCAATTAACAACAGTGACATATGGTTCAAAAGCTGCGCCATTTTTGGCAGTCAGAACTCTCATGCAGCTCACCGAAGATGAAGACCATCGGTTTCCTCTTACTGTGCCAGCTATCAAGTTTGGCAGATACGTGGATGACATCTTCTGAGGGGCGGATTCAACTCATCAACTTATTGAAATAGCTTCTCAACTCAGGGACTTGTGCATGGCGGGCGGTTTTCCACTCGCCAAGTGGCACTCGTCGGACCTCAAGGTACTTGCTAATATATCATCATCACCGTCAAGCTCAGCTATCTCAATGGACGACTGCGAGACAAAGATTCTTGGACTGACTTGGCTTCCTAGCAAAGACAAGTTCACATTCGCATCTGGGTTCAACTCAGCTCAGGAAAGTTTCACGAAACACCTCGTTCTTTCCGAGGTGGCTCAACTTTTTGATCCTCTTGGTTTCATCTCACTAGTTGTGATAAGAGGCAAAATACTCTTGCTTTGGCTTCACAAGCTCAACTGGGAAGATCCACATCTATCCCAGGTCTCAAGACAATTGACTGAAATCCGAGAAGATCTCACCTGTCTGGCCATACTCTCAATTCCTCGTTGGTTCAACACATGGAGCAACTCATCAGTGGAATTGCATGGTTTCTCTGATGCATCTCAACTAGCCATGGCTGCAGTGATTTACATCACTGTCAACTCAACTTCCACAGGAAAGGTGGCTTCACTTGTTTGCGCGTAGCACCACTCAAGAAACTCACCATACCACGGTTTGAACTAACTGCAGCTCTGCTGCTAGCAAAATTGGTTGCATACGTTCAAGCCACACTCAACGTCGAAATCTCATCTACTCACCTGTGGACGGACTCATCAGTAACTCTCACCTGGATCAAAGCTCATCCTGCTCGGTAGAAAGACTATGTCTGAAACAGAGTATCTCAAATACAAGAAGTCACACCCAATGCTCGATGGCGTCACGTGTCAGGCACAATCAATCCAGCCGATTGTGCCTCGCGGGGTATCTCAACTTCTCAATCGTCTTCTCATCAGTTGTGGTGGTCAGGTCCACCGTAGATGATGAAACCTGTTGAATTTTGGCCAAAAGCCTCAACTGAATCTGAAGATTTTAGCGTTATGCTAGTCCGACCGGGGGTAGCCCTTCTCGCTGCAACTCTGACGCCAGAGTACCATTAGGATCTCATTTATAGCTGTTCTTCACTCATAAAATTGTTTCGTCTCACCTCATTTTGTGTCAGGGTAGTGGCCAGAATAAGGAGGAGGTTAAAATCGGCAGGAACCGCTCCGCTCACAGTAAGAGAGATAGCTGCAGCAAACATTTTTTGGACAAAAACAACACAAGCCGTGTTTTTTAAACACGAGTTACAAGTGCTGCAGTCAGGCTCTTTTCTTTCATCCTCTCACCCCTTCAGTAAACTGACAGCTTTCATCGACCAAGAAGGTGCCCTATGATTAGGAGGTCGCCTTGGTCAGTCAGCACTCACATATAAAAAAAAAACAACCTGCCAAATTCCCCCGTCATTCTCGACTCTCAACTCTCATTATCGACCAAGCACATCTGCGGACTCTTCACGGAGGCACTCAGCTCACATTAGCTCAAATACGACTAACTCGTTGGATCGTCAGCGGAAGCGCTCCGGTAAAATCTCATATTTTACATTGCGTTGTGTGTGCTCGGCAGAGAGGAATTCGAGTTCAACAATTGATGGGCCAGCTTCCTCTGTCACGAGTCACACCAACGAGCGCATTCACTCACACATGATTACTACTACGCCAGCCCTCTTACACTCAAAACTTGGAAGGGCGAGGAAGTAAAACTCACAAAAGCTGGATCTGCGTTTTTGTATGTCTCGCCACCTTCAGCTCTGAATGTCGAGGTAGTCAGCGACTACTCAGCTGATGGTTTCCTCTCAATGTTCAGGCGCTTCTCATCTCGGCGCGGCATTCCTCACATTCTATATACTGACTGTGGCACTAACTTTGTTGGTGCTCACAAAGCCGTACGTCAGCTAGTCAGGAAGGCCTCTCAAGAACATCACAACATCGCTTCTTCTCCCGCAAATCACCAAATTGCGTGGAAATTTAATCCACCTGCGGCTCCACACATGGGTGGCAAATGGGAAGCAGCAGTAAAATCTGTTAAATTCTATCTGCATCGAACGGTGGGTGTAACAGCACGCACGTTCGAGAAACTCACAACACTCCTGGCTCAAATCGAGACTATACTCATCTCAAGGCCTCTGGAACCGCTCAGCGATGATCCTGATGATTCATCAAATTTTACACCTGGACATTTTCTCATTGGTGAAGCATTCACAACTGTCCCAGAGCCTACTCTAGAGGATTTAGCAATCTCACGGCTCTCAAGATGGCAATTGTTGCAACAGAAGGTCCAACAATTTTGGCGGCAATGGTCAGCTCATTACCTATAACGGCAGCAGTCTATCTCAAAGTGGCATCACCCTAACAACATCATTAAAATCGGCTCTTTGGTTCTGCTCACGGATGAACGCTTACCACCGTGCAAGTGGCCACTTGCACGAGTTACAGCGTTGCATCCAGGCAAAGTTGGGGTCACCAGGGTGGTGACATTTCGAACTTCTACCACTACGCTCACCAGGCCAATCTGAAAATTAGTTGTCCTGACCGTCTCATTCAACGCATAACTTTTAGGAATTAATCATCAACCCCGTTGCTGATGGCGGGCGGAAATGTTGGATAATCAGCTGGCGCACGGCGATCGATATTCGCCCAGCGTCGACCTGTTGCTGCTGTGTAGCATGCTGCGCTCAGCTATGCCGGACATGGCCGAGGCAGTACCATGCAGAGCCGAGGCTGTGCCTCGCAGGCGTGCCGCGCTAAGTGAGAGGCTATCTCTCTCGCTTGACTTCGGCTTCGCTCACCGGCTATCTCACTCAGTTAACTTCAGCACACAACGACTAGTTTGTAAAACGCAGCCATGTTGCAAAATGTGACACTTTCGAGAAAACCCGCTCGAACAGCGCACACATCTCTATCTCGCTCGGACAATTTTCATTGCTATCACCGGATCAACTCAGCTTTTCGTGCTCACCAGGACTCAAAATAAGGTACGAGTACACTGCTATAATTACAATAATTCAATGACGGTGAGGAGTGAAAAAAACATCGGTGCATCTTCATAAAGGTATCACACTGTGGCGTGCTCTGCAGCGCGGGCTGCACCACGTTTTCGCATCACTTGTTGCACACTCTATTAATATCATTGCTTGTGTTCTTATTAATTCACTGTAATTTCTCCCAACTAAGCTTGCGGGGAAAGTACTGTGAATTCATTCCATTCATTTGTGCATCCTCAAGATCACTTTGCCGTGCTCTGCAGCGCTGACTGCATCACGGCCGGTCACATTAAAAATCCAGCACTCAAGCAATATATTTGCAAGTACGCTCACTCTTTCCCTGTTCATTCTCTTTTGCAATTCTACAGACAATTTACTGGGAATGAGTGACATCTTATAAGCCCTCACATTTCTCATTCCGTGGCGTGCGATGCAGCGCTGGCTGTACCACGTACACTTCACTCATTAACAGACAGCGCACAATTAATACAATTGTGTGCTGGTCACTCAAATCAAAAGTAAATTCAATTTATTTATTTGTGTCCACTTTCTAATTTTCTATGTTTTGTGTATTTATTTTTATATCATTTATTTTCTTCAAAATTTGACATATTTTGTAACCACCAAGCGGATGGTATAATAAACCACTTTCTCTATAAAAAATTCTGCAGTCTGGTTTCTTTTTTTCCCTGTCGTGAGTGAAGCCTTAATATTTTCAATATATTCACAGATTCGCTCAACTACATCAGGACGGAATTCTCAAACAGACTGCCTTTCGCGCCTCTCTCCGCAACGCTCGAGCGGGTGGGTCAGCAGGCACATCCCTGGGCATGGGGCTCGTTCCCACATCTATTTAAAAGATACATTTTTATTTTTTTTATTTTTAACATTTGACTTTTTTTTAACTTCTTGGTGTGGAGTGGATTTAGTGATTTTGTAAGCCGGCCCTGGATTGTCGGTCCCTTTTATAGACAATTTTCTGCGCTATTACCATATCTATATGTATTATATTTTATTTTCGACCAATGTAAATTCTGTTCTCATCGATTTCTGGGTTGATCATGCACTTTCGGCCTATTTTCGTGCCGCCCGTGGCCTTAGCACCAATTACCCATCTGCCGAAGCCCTCTCTCCTCTTTCGCGTCCTCGGCCTTGACCCGTTATCCAATTATCGACCGTTGCGCAATATGCGGAACCGCGTCATCTTTCTCGGATAATTTTACATTCTCCAAATGTGTCTGTGAGTGGAGCTTATTAGGTCTCGTACTTGTCGCGCCTCTTTTCTTAGCCAACCGCAACCCGTTAGATCTTGCCGTCTTTTTCTGTGTGCGTCCGACTCATTTTTACGTATCGATCTCTTGTTGATCCGACTTTATGCCCGGTGCGTTGACCGCCGGTCCCTTTGTTCGTATTATGCATGTAGCTTCCGAATGCAGCTCCTGTTGTTTCGTTCTTGAACTCTGCCGTTGTCTTTCTCTTTCCCTCAGTAGCTGGACTTGTACCAGATTTACAAGTATAAAATGCGGATTTTTTTTCCTAAAAACATGTTAAATTCAGAAGAATGATAAAAAGTGTTTTATTCAAAGTATGCTACATTGATTTTTATACATTTTTCCCATCTTTCGGGCAATTTGTGAATACCACGTCAGTAAAAATCTTCTCCTTTTAATGCGAACCATTCATCGAGTCATTTTTTCGAATCTTCGTACGAACCAAAGCGCTGCTCAGCAAGTGCGTGACACATCGATACAAACAAGTCGTAATTGGAAGGAGCCAAGTCTGGTGAGTAAGCCACATGGGGTAGAATTTCCCAGCTGAGTGCTTCAACGTGTCGCGAACCGGTTTTCCCGTATGTGATGGAGCATTGTCATGAAGAGAAATGACTTTGTGTTGCCTCTTTCGGTATTCTGGACTTTTTTCAAGCAGCGAACGGTTCAAATCAGTACCAATTGTTGTTGGTAACGTTTAGTATTAACCGTTTCCCCAGGTTCGAACAGCTCATAATAGACCTCGTCCCTCTGGTCCCACCAAATACATAGCATCGTCTTTCTGCCAAAGGGATTCGGCCTTGCGGTCGATGTGGATGGTGCGCCTGGGTCTACCCATGATTTTTCACACTTGATATTCTCAAAATGATTCCACGTTTCATCCCCTGTAACTATAGGATGCAAAAACGACTTCCTTTAGTAACGAGCGAGCAAAATGTCACATGTGTTTTTGCGCTTTTCCATTTGCCTGTCGTTCAACTCATATGGTACCCATCTACCGGTCTTCTGAATCTTTTCCATCTCTCGTAGCCGATTGGAAACAGCTTTTTGACTAACGCCCAATTTCTCGGCGAGTTGTTTTTGTCTTTGCGAATCATCTTCGTCCAACAATTCTTGCAATTCCACATCTTCGTATTATTTTAGCGGCTTTCCACGTTCCTTGTCTGCAACATCGAAGTCACCACTTGTGAAATGCTGAAACCATCGTTCACATGTATCTTCCGATGGAGCATATTCACCGTAAGCTTCTCGAAGTAATCAGTATAATTCAGCAGCATGTTTCTTTAAATGAATACAAAACATTAATGCTGTCCACGAATGCTTTTTGTTCGGTATAAATTTCGACATATTGAACACTACAACACAACACTATGCACACACTTTTCCAATTTATCACTCGTGCGCGTCTGACACTTGTTGATGACACAACAAAATGACCCAGTGTCAAATCTCTACCATATACCAAAAACTGCATTCGTGCGCCATCTGTTGTCTGAAATCCGCATTTCATACTTGTACACCAGGTAGTGTCTTCCTTCCTTTCGTCTGTCCTATATCTTTCAAGCATATTCGCGTGGAATTTACCTCGCTTTTTCTTACCATTAATATCTACCACTAGATAAGTCGCTGTCCCTGCCCATTTCTTAATTCTTTATGGCCCTTCATATAATGGTGTAAATTTTGATGTTAATTGTTTCAGTGGGTCTGAAACATTCAAAGTCTTGATTAATACTAAATTTCTCTTTTCGAAACTCGTTAACCGATGTATTGAGTCAAATTTTCGCAATTGTATGTAATCGCATTTTCTTTGTCTTTCCTCAGACCTATTTGCTTGCTCCATTCCCTTATCGGCTGCTTCTAGCATTGCAGTTCGATCGGAGTAAATTCAGTTGCTTCATGGTGAGACTCTTGAGAGTTTTACCCATTTGAACCATCCTGCGTGATTTTCTGTCAGAAAAGTCCGGAAAAACTTTCCGAGTTTACGGTTGACACACTCAACGATATGTCCCTGACGATGATACATAGATAACAATACCGCCGTAATATCCTCGTCCTTGAGTTTTTGTAACCAATTTTTGGCGGTGAATTGTGTACCATGGTCAAACTGTATTCTCCGTGGTTTTCCATACTTGAGGACATAGTCGTTGTGTCTGAGAATGCTTGAGCATTCTGCTACGCGTAGCTTGACTGCGCACTGCAGGCTAGCATGGGCGACTGCTTGCTGATGCCACTTAGCGGCAGCACCACTCAGAAGCAGTAAATCTCGCACTAGGTCAGCGTGCCAAGCAACAGGTCGCTGCGCGTAAGCGCTCGACGACTGCGTGGCTACACAACGGCTGCTTTGTATAACACAGCCATCTTGCGTTTTGCTTTTGCAAGGTTTTCATCGTCACCGTGTTTCGTGCGTGCTCAAAATAGTTCAGTTCATCTAAATAAGTCTCAACGATCACCTCAGCCGACCTACAGTCTTTACAAACTCAGCCATCATATCAGCATTGATATATTGACGTCGGCAACCAGTACATCAATATTTGGCTCATTGTGTCATGCACCCGATGTCAGCCTCACCGCGAGGCCCGATCGTGACAGCACATCTCATTAACTACACACGATTATATAATATAATCGTGTGTGGTAATTAGCTCACCGACATTTACTCATTACTCTATACGCTTATCTTAATATATTCTTTTCTGTATTTCACTTGTTTTTATTTCTGTAATTACGTCCACTGCATTTGATAGGTGGAGCAATAAATACTATTGTAATTTACACCTGTGTACTGATTATCAATTCACCTGCGAATCTTTACAGTCCACTTACTCTACCACCTGAATTCTTGAACACGTTGAATATTCTCTTTATCACTGTGGACGTGTTCGCCTTCTTCACACGACGAATTTGCTGAATGCATCCAACGTCACGAGAATGGGTTTGACCCCGCCCACCGATGTAGGCAGCGGTCCATAAAAATATATCGATACTAAATCCTCCGGTTTTTCAGGTATGATTGTCTGCATCGCTGCATAGCTAATTTGTATCGCTATTTTATTTCGCTGGCAAATATCACACGTAGCCAGTATAGTTCAAGCAATATTTGCGAGGTGGGGATATGTAAAATCTTGCTCCAGCATCCGGAAGCAGTTTTGCGAGCCCAGATGCCCATACATAGCATGGCAGGCTTTAATTAACTCTTCAATAACGTTCTTAGGTACCATAACTCGCCAAATTCCAGTCTTCTATTTTTTCTGAAGAATGCATTTGTCCACTTGTTCAGTTTTCACGCTTACCAGACACACTCAACTCATGCATACGCTACAGTCACAATCATCTGACGCCTCGCGTCATATGGTATAGCTCGCAGGTATGCTATATCGATTTATCGACCGCGCACTCATGCATATTGTCCATCTGCTCACATCCTCGATCGAAGCTCACTCAAGCGGCCAACGCTGTTAGCGTGGCCCCATCGGCAAGACCACTCATAAGTCTCGCCTTCCATCGCTGACAGCAAATCACAAGCAAGCCGTGACGCACGTCCGTCTTCTTGATACTCTGCCGCGTGGTCGACGGATGTGGCCATTGTTCTCACTCGAGTCGCTCGCTGTACACGTTCCCGCGTAAAACTCACAGAGATATTCACTCGTTCTAATCACTTTAGTGCGCATTCATTTCTATAGTGTAATACATTCTTGGTCAAATCACCCGTGTTTCAACTCAGTGTTAGTGAAAATCACAGCAGATCATCAGAACCACAGAACCAATCACATAAACGTCAACGGCGTGGTGCGCTCGTTGGCTGCACCGACGCCATTCTGCTCAGCACCGATCATCGGCGTCCGGACTCTCATAGACTGCCGTGTGGCACTATTCGAGCTCTACAATCAGACCTTATCACCAGGATCAACCACACGGAATCACCAAGGCAACTCAGAGGCTTGAGACCCAATCACCAACAGTACATCAACACGCAGGCCAGACCAATCACAGTAATATATTAAACACAATCAACAGGTATTTTTTCATGCAGCCAATGTTACATACGTTCAATAAACGTTGAATTTATTATTGTTAAATTACTGAGTTCATTTAATTAGTTATACTTGTCACCAGGATCCTTAACCTTAATATTCGCATCTGTCACTCGACATGCTACGTGCGAATGCATCAACCCGCTATCCACCAACAGCGTAGTAATACTCAAGTGATACAGGTTCACTGTGCAGAGCACTATATTCATTGTTATTTATTATGTTGTACTCAGTCCCAATAGGCACTTACTCTACGCACTTGTTAATTCATCTCATAGTGCCTTGCCGCATCAGTTAGTGTATATCTTAAAGGTTTTTAACACTTTTGTTGGAACATTATCAAATATTTAGAATATACTCATATTCAACCATCATACATTTTTTGGTCCTTCGAGCCGGATATAATGTACTCATACTCAATATCATACATTTTTTGGTCCTTCGAGCCGGATCCTGGTCAAGTATATAAATTTTATGCCTCGATACTCACATAAATCACCAATCAACACATGTAATACACTACAGATTGCGCAACTCAGCATGCATCGATACAAGACAATGCTCAATAATAATAAAATACTCACCCAAGTGCGCTAATCATTTATTGTAAACCATTCAACAGGCTCAACCAGTTCAAATCATGGCTGACGATCAGAAAGCGCAGTCAGACCAAAGCAAATCCTCGCAGGAAGGCGACTCACATGATGGTGATGTGGAAGCAATCGATGAAGCAACAGTCATTAGCGAGACACTCAATGTACCACCCACGGCACAGAGACCACGCACCAGATCGCCTTCACCAAGCACCAATCAAGCTAACCTCATGGAGTATAAGGTCGCATCACAGCATGCGAGGATAGCAATGATCAACCAGCTACATGATCACCTGCAAAACTCACCAGGCAGCGTTTCTGCAGAACTCACCGGCCAGTTAGAGATTTTAAATCGCACTTGGGACTGTTTTTGTAACGAGCATGATCAAATGGGAGAAACATGTAAACGTGCTTTTCTCACTCACCCGTATGTTACAGAGAAGGTGTACCAATCAGGCTTTGATAGTTACTTCAAGGCACTCACACTCATCCTGCGAAAGAAGGCAATCGCAGCAACTCAAGAGACCATATCAAGCAGAACTGATCAACAGAGTCAACCAAGTCAGCACCGATCAACATTGCCAAAAATAACGTTGCCGGAATTTGACGGTGATTTTACAAAATGGCCGGCATTCAGAGACTTGTTTGCCTCAATGGTGGTCGACAATGACCAAATCAGTGATGTAGAGAAACTACACTATTTAAAGATCAGCCTTAAAGGATCAGCCGCTCAACTGATCTCCAATGTGCCGATCAACAATGATTCGTTCAATTCATCATGGCAAATAATCAAGGACAGATTCAACAACAAGGAAAGACTCATCCTGTCTTATGTTGAGAAACTCCTTAGTAACACTCGACCAGTGGCAAAATCTGCAGCCGCACTCAACACATTAGTTAGCTCAACGAAGGAAATAATCAACGCACTCAACGTTCTCGGAATTGATACAGAATCGTGGAATTATGTATTAATTTTCGTAGTTGCTCAACGCCTTGATACATCCATGCGTGAAGCATGGGAATACAAACGGAGTGCGCACAAGCAGCCAACCTCGTTTGAAGATTTGATGGGATTCATCGAATCCAGAGCGAGGGCTTTAGAAGTCATCCCTATCAACCCTGATCAATCGGCTGACAGAGCCAGCAACATCTCGAAGCACTCAACAAAATCTGCACTTCTGCCAGCAAGACCGGCTCACCATGCGTCCACTCAACCGAGGACACACCAATATCCATGCGATCACTGTGGTGGTTCGCATTACATAGTGAGCTGTGCTAAATTCAGAGAGCTACAACCTGCAGATCGCCACAAAGTTGTGACTGAACACCGACTGTGTTTCAACTGCTTTGGTCATCACAACCTCCACTCGTGCCAATCAACCATCAACTGCAAGACGTGCGGTGCCAAACACCACACGATGATTCATTTGCCATCCACCGCAAGAACCACACCAAAGTCAAATCAACCAAGCACCTCAGCTACACCTGCCACAGCTCATCCAAGCACCAGTTCACGTCAATGAGAAATTGACGTGCCATTTTGCCAACTCATCAACTCACACGGTAGAACAGCAGTTCTACTAGCATCGTGTCAAGCATTACTCATCACATCTTTCGGCACTCACCAAGTCAGATTACTCATTGATCCAGGATCAGAACTCACCTTCGTCGCAGAACACCTCGTATCAGATCATGGGCTTACTCGTCAACACTCATCAATTCCAGTTATTGGCATTGGAAAGACGACATCAACGCAAACAAGAGGTACCACCACTCACCATCAAACTCACACTCATTCGAAGATAGCAGTACCAAGTTACTCGGCCTGTCATGGATACCTCGTGAAGACGTATTCAAGTTCCACGCAAAGCCTCCATGCTCAAGTTCCAAGCTCACCAAGAGAATCATCTTGTCTGAAACAGCACAACTCTACGATCCACTCGGGTTTCTCTCACCATTCATCATCAAGGCCAAATCATTATTACAAGAATTATGGCTGGAGAAACTCAGCTGGGACGATCAAGTTTCAGATCAGATACACACCAAGTGGACGTTGCTCAGACAAGAGCTCACTCAAGTCGATGAAATCTCAATTCCACGATGGATTCAACTCACAAGCTCAACACTTGTGGAGTTGCACGGATTCTCCGACGCATCTCAAATAGCAATGGCGGCTGCTATCTATATCAAAACAACAACTCCAGGAGAAGAAACCAAGGTTACACTCATCTGCGCGAAATCAAAAGTAACACCACTCAAGCGACTCTCCATCCCTCGACTCGAGCTCACAGCAGCACTGATCTTAGCAAAGCTCATGAAGTACTTGCAAACAACCTTGGAACTCGCCAACACTCAAACGTTCCTGTGGACTGATTCCTCAGTAACGCTCACCTGGATTAACTCACACCCATCACGGTGGAAGGACTTTGTCAGGAACAGAGTGTCAGCAATTCAAGAACTAACTCCAAACAGCGTATGGAGATTTGTTCCTGGCAAAGACAACCCAGCCGATTGTGCTTCAAGGGGCATCAGCATCTCCCAGCTCCAGAAGCACCTCCTGTGGTGGACAGGACCACAGTGGCTCACAGGCGATCAATGTTCATGGCCAACTCAACACTATCAACAAGACTCACAGACTCATCAGGAAGAGCGACCGGGGCTCGCATTCACAGTGGCAACAAATCAAGCCGTATATCATTGGGAGATGATATACAGACACTCTTCTCTCACTAGACTACTCAGAGTAACCGCAATATGCTTTCGAGTAAGTCAACTCATCAAGAAATTGCCAAACTCAACGCTCTTTAACCCTCTCTCGCCACAAGATATTGAGAGAGCAAGAGTATTTTGGATCAAAGCAACTCAAGCAGCATATTTCTCAACAGAGCTCAAATTGATCACCATAGCTCAACTACCAACAGCTCATCCCTTCAATCGCCTGACTGCCTATATCGACACTCAAGGCATCATTCGGGTTGGAGGAAGATTGACCAACTCACAACTGGAACTTGAGGCAATTCACCCAGCAATACTCCCACGACATTCTCACTTCACTACACTCATCATAGCAGATGCACATCACAAAACCATGCATGGAGGCACTCAACTCACCCTGAACTACACAAGGCAATCGTACTGGATTATTGGTGGTAGAGCTCCTGTACGGTCGCATATACTCAGCTGCATGAAATGTGCTCGACAACGTGGCGTCAGAGCACAACAACTCATGGGTCAATTACCAACCAAGAGAGTCACCCCAGCACGACCATTCTTCTATTCAGGTGTGGACTACGCTGGTCCACTGACCATCAAAACCTGGAAAGGTAGAGGCGCCAAACAACATAAAGGATGGCTGTGCATTTTCGTGTGCTTCGTCACCTCGGCCTTGCATCTGGAGGCCGTGAGTGACTACTCAACTGACTCATTCATCGCTGCATTCAGACGGTTCACTGGACGCAGAGGCATCTGCAACACTCTCTATAGTGATTGCGGCACAAACTTCATAGGAGCAGATGCCATACTCACCAAACTCTTCACTCAAGGTACAACAGAATCACTCTCACTGCATTGCTCACTCACCAGTGATGGAACTACATGGAAGTTCAACCCACCAGCAGCTCCACATATGGGAGGAAAATGGGAAGCAGCAGTCAAATCAGTAAAATATCACCTGAACCGAACAGTAGGAGACATCGCACTCACGTTCGAGGAATTAACTACGTTGCTCATCCAGATCGAAGCAACGCTCAACTCACGACCATTGCAACCACTCACAGAAGACCCTGAAGATACTTCAGCACTCACACCAGCTCACTTTCTCATAGGAGAGCCGCTCACAGCCATACCAGAGCCATCACTCACAGATCTGAACGTTACTAGACTATCACGATGGCAACTAATACAACAAAGGCTTCAATATTTTTGGTCCAAATGGTCAACTCAATATCTCCAGCGCCAACTGTCTACATCGAAATGGCATCATCCATCGAACACCATCAAGGTCGGTTCATTAGTACTGATCACTGATGAGAGGTCTCCACCATCAAAATGGCCTCTCGCCAGAGTCACTCAACTCCATCCAGGAAAGGATGGACTGACCAGGGTAGTGTCACTTAAAACTGCAACAACAACACTCGTTCGACCAATCACCAAGCTCGCCATCTTACCAGCTCAAACTGAATGAAGAACAGATCACATTTAATCATCAACACCGTTGCTGATGGCGGGCGGAATGTTCAGTTTTCACGCTTACCAGACACACTCAACTCATGCATACGCTACAGTCACAATCATCTGACGCCTCGCGTCATATGGTATAGCTCGCAGGTATGCTATATCGATTTATCGACCGCGCACTCATGCATATTGTCCATCTGCTCACATCCTCGATCGAAGCTCACTCAAGCGGCCAACGCTGTTAGCGTGGCCCCATCGGCAAGACCACTCATAAGTCTCGCCTTCCATCGCTGACAGCAAATCACAAGCAAGCCGTGACGCACGTCCGTCTTCTTGATACTCTGCCGCGTGGTCGACGGATGTGGCCATTGTTCTCACTCGAGTCGCTCGCTGTACACGTTCCCGCGTAAAACTCACAGAGATATTCACTCGTTCTAATCACTTTAGTGCGCATTCATTTCTATAGTGTAATACATTCTTGGTCAAATCACCCGTGTTTCAACTCAGTGTTAGTGAAAATCACAGCAGATCATCAGAACCACAGAACCAATCACATAAACGTCAACGGCGTGGTGCGCTCGTTGGCTGCACCGACGCCATTCTGCTCAGCACCGATCATCGGCGTCCGGACTCTCATAGACTGCCGTGTGGCACTATTCGAGCTCTACAATCAGACCTTATCACCAGGATCAACCACACGGAATCACCAAGGCAACTCAGAGGCTTGAGACCCAATCACCAACAGTACATCAACACGCAGGCCAGACCAATCACAGTAATATATTAAACACAATCAACAGGTATTTTTTCATGCAGCCAATGTTACATACGTTCAATAAACGTTGAATTTATTATTGTTAAATTACTGAGTTCATTTAATTAGTTATACTTGTCACCAGGATCCTTAACCTTAATATTCGCATCTGTCACTCGACATGCTACGTGCGAATGCATCAACCCGCTATCCACCAACAGCGTAGTAATACTCAAGTGATACAGGTTCACTGTGCAGAGCACTATATTCATTGTTATTTATTATGTTGTACTCAGTCCCAATAGGCACTTACTCTACGCACTTGTTAATTCATCTCATAGTGCCTTGCCGCATCAGTTAGTGTATATCTTAAAGGTTTTTAACACTTTTGTTGGAACATTATCAAATATTTAGAATATACTCATATTCAACCATCATACATTTTTTGGTCCTTCGAGCCGGATATAATGTACTCATACTCAATATCATACACCACTCGTAATTTCCGTTCTTCCTCTCCTTCCTTCTCCTCGACGAGAAAATCCATCATAACTCGCATATCCTCTTGCTCTTGTTGTATTTTTCCAATGCCTTTCAGTTTTTTCGCGAGTTCTCGCGAGAGTTTCTATGCTAAGCATACCCGCGACGACGATGATTCCATTCTTACCGGTCGGTGATAACTCCTCGTCTCCCTTTACCCTGCTCAGGGCATCGGTCACCACTTTTGCTTTCCCCGCAACATGTTCTACCGGGAAACCATAGTCTTGGATTGACAACATCCATCTCATGAGCCTTTCAGCCGTAATTCGACATGTTTTTAAGAAAATCAGTGTCTTATGATCGGTTTTTATATACTATATATTCGGGCTCCTTTTAAGTACGACCGGAACTTCTGGAGCGCCCGCAGGACCGCTAGCAGCTCCTTCTCGGTAGTCATATAGCCGATATCGGCCCCTTTCAAAGTTCGACTCGCAAACGTGACTACCTAACTCTCATTAGTTCCGTTTTCCTGCGACAGGATCGCTCCCAATGCGTATCCACTTGCATCTGTGGTAAGTGTGTATAGTTTACGCGGGTCTGGAAACCGGAGTATTATTATATCTCTTCGCAAAACAAGTTTTTTATTTTCTCAAAAGTTTTTTCCAGATTTTCATTCCACTTCCAGCGAACACCGTTTCTTAAAGATGAAGCAATGGTGCTGTTTTATGCGCATGCCGATTCATAAACTTCGTATTAAAAGTGATTAAACCTAAGAAACTTCGTAATTGTTTTATTGTCCGGGGTTGTGGAATCTCATGGATCGCTCTGACCTTCTCAGGATCCGATTTTAAGCCTTCAGTCGTGAGGATGTGACCGAGGAATATCACTTCCTGACGGAAAAAATGCCATGTGCTGAATTTGAGCGTCATTCCGTGCTCTAGATATCTTTCAGATAAGATTTGTAAATGGTTGAGTTATCGTGAATTCGTAGCATTTCCCGTTATGCTGGAATGCTGTATTATTTCCTTGATTACGGATGAAGCGGTATTTGCCAAAAGCTACTGGTCAAATCCAACGTGGGTTTTACTGTCTTTCCCCCACACCGTTGGAAGATTTCCTCGATTGGCGATGCATTATTGTAGCCATTAACCAAATAATTATTCAACTCACGGGCATCAAGCCACAGACGTACCGTATTATCGTCATTCGTGACCGGCATTAATGTATTTATATAAATACTTTCTGATTTTTGTATGACGCTCACCTTGAGCATTCCTTCGATGTTCTTTTCCACTTTTTCTTGTTGCATTAATGAAACTGGATATGAACCATGAAAGTAAGGCTTTGGATCCTTGAGAACGAGTCGGTGCTCATACTTAGTCAATGATCCCGTTGAACCATACGTCTCGACTTCTATCAATACCTGTCTTTTTACTCGCTCGGTTTCTCTGCCGAATGCTCCGACCACCTGTGTAGAAGTGACAAGTAGCATCGGGCAAATTTTCAAAATTTCTTCATTTTGGAAGAAAAACTCTTCTTATATACAACTTACATCGCTTCCATTGACTATCAAACTTACTGCCGATATTCCTGCTATTTACACTGGCAATTCCGGGCATCTCGGGTGTCTCTTATCGTACCATTTGGTCGGCACTTTTTCCACCTCCTCGTATAAATATTCCCGAGGATTCTCTACCATACTCGCACAAATATATTTTTCTTCCCACTCATCGTTTCCCACTTCCGGTAATGGATTTTCGATATCCCGTACTCCGCTGGTTCTAGCAACTGTCACTGGCCACATACTTTCTGCAATATTAAGTGCGCATGTCTCGTCCTCCTGAACTCAGCCTGCCTTCTGGGGCTCTTCACTTTCACCTGCTCTACCACACGCTCATTATTTCTGCCTTTCTCCTCTTTTCTCCGCTGATCTCTCTTCTGCTTCTTCTTTATTCTCTTCCTCTCGTTCTTCCGTTTCCTCGTACTTTTCTCTTCAATTCCATTTTCCGTTGCGCTCCATCCACCCCTTCTCTCCCAGCAATTTTCCACTTTTAGGGCGCAACGTCTATGCGTTTCCCGAATTTATTTTCCGACATTGATCATTCAGCTCTTTGCTCCCCTGATATTGTGTGGGCCACGAATGGACCCTGCGGCACACGATTCAATTTGCTCACCGGGTTAGCTGTAGGTTCTTCGTGCCTCGGTAGTGCTCTTTCTCCGGGTCGACCGTTTTCCGGTCCTCGAAATATCTCGGCCAGTTCTCCTGTTACGGTGGCTATTGTTGCCCTGGTACATTCTCTCATGGTGGATTTGTTGGAGGCCATGGCCCATTATTTTGCCATTGTGGACCATCTCCTCTGTCACTCTAAAGCCCTGGTGATGAAGGAAACCTGTTTCCCCCATTATTAAGGGGTACCGCCCCATTTTCATCTCGCTGGTATGCCCGTGCTACCTGCTTGCGCCGAGTTCCACGACAAGTATATGCCTGTCACTCCTGCGGCGCGTACCCACCTGCTCGGCCCGCCCCTCTCTTATGGTTCAATGGGCCAGCTCCGTCCGTGTTTTCGAGCAGCTCCAAGAACTCGTCGATCTCGGTGATCTGTCGCACATGTACTGCACTTCACACCTCTTCATCGAAATGCCTCGCAAGTCGCCTTATTATATCTCCGAGACCCAATTTTTCACTTAAATCGCGTGTATTTCCTATTACTCGTGTGGCATATTTGGCTCGCATAACGGTCGGTCCTTCGGTATAGAACTTTCCGAATTCTACATTTTTCTTTACTTTGTCTTGCATATTGCGAGCCCAATACCTTTACTGGAATTTCTGTTCGAATCTTTGTAAGTTGTGTACCCCTTCTTCTACCACCAACCACCAGTCGTTTGCTGCAACTCTTAGAGCGGATCAGATAGTGTGTCGGATCTCCGTATCCTCGATTCCCGCAGCGAGACAGAATTCTCGCAATTCCTTCTGCTGATAAATATACTACTGTCTCTCAGCAGGTAGTGATTTTTCATTAACATAAGAGAATGCTCTGACCATAATATCAAGAAGTTTTTTATACTTATGTCGATCCATTTTGACTGTTTACGCACGAGTATGCCGAAACAAATGTGAAGCATTCACTATTTGTGAATGCCTTGCGGATATTAATTAAGCTCAGTAATGAACTCAAAATCAAAACGGGTCCTACGACAACGCCTTCGGACTTAAAAAAAAATCTTCACCGAACGAAACCTAGCCACGAGTCGGGGGGAGGAGGGTACGGAAGAGAGAAAGGGAGAGAGAGAGAGAGAGTTTATTATTATGCCTTGGTTATACCTTGAGGCAATTTACAATATGTTTTGGATTATATTTAATTTACTATGAAATAAATAATTAAATAAGAAAATTAAATAAGAAGTTCATAAATTATACAATCTATAGTAAGCATAGTATTGAATAAGTAAATTAATCCACGATGTAAGGTTATATGAGAAACATAAAATGGCTCATAACCTTTGAAGAGCATTATCGTCAAGTGCAAAAAGATATTTATATAATCTATTCTTTAGTATCGGCAGGGAGGGAGCTCTCAGCGCATAGGAGTTTTGATAAGTAGCTGTGCGATGATTAGGAATCTGGAAAATTCTACGAACTTGTTGACGTGTAGGGCGTTGGGATGGTTCGGTATAAGTGAAAATCTCAGAAAGATACGATGGAGCATTTGTATGAAGGACATTAAAGTTTGAAATCCCCATAAAATATAGACGCCTGAATTTGACTGTCAACCAGCCAAGTCGTCTCTAATAAGGTGTCACGTGCTCAGCCCGCCGCAGATTAAAAATGAACCTGATGCCGCCGTTTGAAAGCCTCTCTAACTTTATGTTTTGTTTACTCGTTATATCATTATACAGGGTGGCCGATTTATCTAAAGACATTGAAATCTTTCGAAAACTACGCATCGGATCAAAAAAAGTTCTGAATAAAATTTGTTTGCCTGGAAGAGGGTCATCTAATGATATCAAAGTCAACCCAGGGGGTAGGGGTGAGGGGTCGACTTTAATATCATTAGATGACCCTCTTCCAGGCAAACAAATTTTATTCAGAACTTTTTTTGATCCGATGCGTAGTTTTCGAAAGATTTCAATGTCTTCAGATAAATATCAAACAAAGTCGACCCTCTTCCAGGCAAACAAATTTTATTCAGAACTTTTTTGATCCGATGCGTAGTTTTCGAAAGATTTCAATGTCTTCAGATAAATCGGCCACCCTGTATACTAAGCAACAGTAATTTAGCAGTGGAAAGATTAGCGAGGTGACTAGAGTGGTATTCAATTTTTGCGACAGGACATTTCTATGGTACTTTAATTTAGATAAGGAGAAGTCTACTTTTTTAGATATTGAAACCACGGGACTCCGCCAAGATAAGTTGGACGTCATAATGACATCAAGATTTCTTACTCCATTTACATATGGTAGTGTGATACCATTAACTTTTATCGGTGGAAGATTGTTAACCTCTGGCTGGCTAAAGCTTTCTTTTTTAATAGAGAGAGAGAAAGAGAGAGAGAGAGAGAGAGAGATTAATTGATTGATATTTATTTAGCTTTCTCATCTATTTTATTGTACATATATAAGGTGTCTTACATACTATTCTGACATACTAGTCTCACATACTATAAAACTTTCGGCATAATATACTGATTTAACATCCGCTTGAATGTTGTTAATCTATCACATTGTTTCAATTCTGACGGCATGGTGTTGCAATTTAGTCAGCTGCAATTCACCCATACTTGCTAAAATCGTAGCACAATACTCAAAATATGGTGCTATAATTGACTTATAAACTATACATCTTGCATATCCCGATATTTCATTGCCAATTCTATTTTAAAAACTTATTTCTTGCCTTATTTTCTTTAACTGCATGTAATCGCATTGATCCTCAAATCTGAGTCTGCTGTCAATAATTACACCAAGACATTTAGTATTTTCAACCCGTTCTATCATCGTGCCATCTATACATTTTAATATAATGTCTCCTCTGAATTCTTTGATTGCACTTTTAATTATCATAAATTTTGTTTTGGAGGCATTCATTTTCAATTTATTTACATTCATCCAGTTATCTATTATAGGTAATACTGCTGGATAATCAGCTGGCGCACGGCGATCGATATTCGCCGTGCGTCAACCTGTTGCTGTGCTCGAGCATACAGCGTTCGGTTAGGCGGAGATAGCCGAGGCAGGGTTACGCGGAGCCGAGGTTGTGCCTCGTAGGCATGCCGCGTCGAGCGAGAGGATGTCTCTCTCGCTTGACTTTGGTTTTGCTCAACGGCTATCTCTCTCAATTGACTTCAGCGCCCAACGACGCTTTCATATTCCGCAGCCATATTGGATATTTTGACACTTACGTGAAAACCCGCACGAACAGCGCACGCACTTAGCAAAGCTCGGACGAATCTTCACCTTTTCCACTGGATTCTCTCAACCTTCGTTTGCTCAACAGGACTCAAATTAAGGTAAGCGTGCACCGTCATAATTCAGCGTAATTCACTGACGGTGAGGAGATTTATATCGGTACATCCTCATAAAGGGCTCACACTGTGACGTGCTCTGCAGCGCGGGCTGCACCACGTTTTTCCACAAAATTGCTAGCATGCTCGATTAATATAATTGCGTGTGTTTTACCAATTCACTGCACTTTCCCCCAATTAAACTTGCTGGGAAAGTGTTGTGAATTCAGTCCAATCATTTGTGCATCCTCAAGCTCATTCTATCGTGTGTTGCAGTATTGACGGCTTCACATTCAGTCATAAAATCCCAGCACTCGGGTACCAGAGTTGTATGTGCAAGCACTCACTCTCTGTATGTTCTATTTGCCCATCTTGTTGAGAAGTTGCTGGGATTAGTAAAATCCACCTGCGCACCCACATGTCTCATAGCGTGACGTGATCCGCAGAGGAGGCTGCAGTGCGCACACCGCTCTCAGTACCTACAGCACACAATTAATATAATTGTGTGCTGGTTCTCAGTCCAAATAGTAAAATCAAATTTAGCCTATGTAATTAAATTCAGTTTTCTAATTCTCAAATTTTTGGTGCATTTATTTTCATTATTTTGTATTTTTCTAAATTTAGTATATTGTGTGTTTCTTTTCATATTTAAAATAATTGTTTAAAAATGTATTATTACATTGTTTGTGTGGAAAGTAATAATAAACCACTTTCTCCAAATTCCATCTACTAGTCTGGTTTTATTTCCACCCTTTCTTGAGTGAAGCTTCATTAGTTTCAATACATTCGCAGATCTGTCAAACAACACCATCGGACGGAATCTTAAACAAATACCCTGTTTAGCTTTTTATCTATTTCCTTGCTACCTCCTGCTTTCACATATATTATTGTATCGTCGGCAAACATTTTAATGTTGCATTCATCCGGGCAAATTTGTACGATATCATTTATATAAATTGTCAATCTATATATAAAGGGTGATTTTTTTGAGGTTAGGATTTTCATGCATTAGTATTTGACAGATCACGCGGGATTTCAGACAAGGTGTCAAAGAGAAAGATGCTCAGTATGCTTTGACATTTCATAATGAATAGACTTACTAACGAGCAACGCTTGCAAATAATTGAATTTTATTACAAAAATCAGTGTTCGGTTCGAAAAGTGTTTCGCGATTTACGTCCGATTTATGGTCTACATAATCGACCAAGTGAGCAAACAATTAATGCGATTGTGACCAAGTTTCGCACTCAGTTTACTTTATTGGACATTAAACCAACCACACGAATGCGTACAGTGCGTACAGAAGAGAATATTGCGTCTGTTTCTGAGAGTGTTGCTGAAGACCGTGAAATGTCGATTCGTCGCCGTTCGCAGCAATTGGGTTTGTGTTATTCGACGACATGGAAGATTTTACGCAAAGATCTTGGTGTAAAACCGTATAAAATACAGCTCCTGCAACAACTGAAGCCGAACGATCTGCCACAACGTCGAATTTTCAGTGAATGGGCCCTAGAAAAGTTGGCAGAAAATCCGCTTTTTTATCGACAAATTTTGTTCAGCGATGAGGCTCATTTCTGGTTGAATGGCTACGTAAATAGGCAAAATTGCCGCATTTGGAGTGAAGAGCAACCAGAAGCCGTTCAAGAACTGCCCATGCATCCCGAAAAATGCACTGTTTGGTGTGGTTTGTACGCTGGTGGAATCATTGGACCGTATTTTTTCAAAGATGCTGTTGGACGCAACGTTACGGTGAATGGCGATCGCTATCGTTCGATGCTAACAAACTTTTTGTTGCCAAAAATGGAAGAACTGAACTTAGTTGACATGTGGTTTCAACAAGATGGCGCTACATGCCACACAGCTCGCGATTCTATGGCCATTTTGAGCGAAAACTTCGGAGAACAATTCATCTCAAGAAATGGCCCGGTAAGTTGGCCACCAAGATCATGCGATTTGACGCCTTTAGACTATTTTTTGTGGGGCTACGTCAAGTCTAAAGTCTACAGAAATAAGCCAGCAACTATTCCAGTTTTGGAAGACAACATTTCCGAAGAAATTCGGGCTATTCCGGCCGAAATGCTCGAAAAAGTTGCCCAAAATTGGACTTTCCGAATGGACCACCTAAGACGCAGCCGCGGTCAACATTTAAATGAAATTATCTTCAAAAAGTAAATGTCATGGACCAATCTAACGTTTCAAATAAAGAACCGATGAGATTTTGCAAATTTTATGCGTTTTTTTTTAAAAAAAAGTTCTCAAGCTCTTAAAAAATCACCCTTTATAAAAAGAAAAGTCCTGACTGACTGACTGACTCACTCATCAACGCCCAGCCCAAACCCCTGCGCCTAGAAACTTGAAATTCTAGGGATATATGCCCTTCGTGTCATAGATGCTCACTAAGAAGGGAATTTTCGAAATTTCACCCCTAAGGGGGTGTAAAAGGGTGAAATATGTTTTTACGTATTTCTCAATATCTCTTAGGCACGATGAGATATCGCCTTGGTTTCTGCTTGCAAATTTTACTCATACAAATGTTGAGAAACTAATTTCTGGATTTTTAGAAATTCCACCCCTAAGGGGGTGTAAAGGGGTTAAATATGTTTTTACGTATTTCTCCATATCTCTTAGGCACGATGAGATATCGCCTTGGTTTTTGTTTGCAAATGTTACTCATACAAATGTTCAAAAACAAATTTCAGGATTTTTAGAAATTCTACCCCTAAGGGGGTGTAAAAGGGTTAAATATGTTTTTACGTATTTCTCAATATCTCTTAGGCACAATGAGATATCGCCTTGGTTTTCGCTTGCAAATGTTACTCATACAAATGTTTAAAAACTAATTTCAGGATTTTTAGAAATTCCACCCCTAAGGGGGTGTAAAAGAGTTAAATATGTTTTTACGTATTTCTCTTAGGCACGATGAGATATCGCCTTGGTTTTTGCTTGCAAATGTTACTCATACAAATGTTTAGAAACCGATTTTAGGATTTTTAGAAATTCCACCCCTAAGGGGGTGTAAAAGGGATAAATATGTTTTTACGTGTTTTTCCATATCTCTTAGGCACGATGAGATATCGCCTTGGTTTTCGCTTGCAAATGTAACTCATACAAATGTTTAGAAACCGATTTTAGGATTTTTAGAAATTCCACCCCTAAGGGGGTGTAAAAGGGTTAAATATGTTTTTTACGTATTTCTCAATATCTCTTAGGCACGATGAGACATCACCTTGGTTTTTGCTTGCAAATGTTACTCGTACAAATGTTCAAAAACCAATTTCAGGATTTTTAGAAATTCCACGATTAAGGGGGTGAAAAAGGGTTAAATATATTTTTACGTATTTCTCTCAGGCACGATGAGATATCGTCTTGGTTTTTGCTTGCAAATGTTACTCATACAAATGTTTAGAAACCGATTTTAGGATTTTTAGAAATTCTACCCCTAAGGGGGTATAAAAGGGTTAAATATGTTTTTACGTATTTCTCAATATCTCTTAGGCACGATGAGATATCGCCTTGGTATTTGCTTACAAATGTTACTCATACAAATGTTTAAAAACTAATTTCAGGATTTTTAGAAATTCCACCCCTAAGGGGGTGTAAAAGAGTTAAATATGTTTTTACGTATTTCTTTTAGGCACGATGAGATATCGCCTTGGTTTTTGCTTGCAAATGTTACTCATACAAATGTTTAGAAACCGATTTTAAGATTTTTAGAAATTCCACCCCTAATGGGGTGTAAAAGGGATAAATATGTTTTTACGTGTTTCTCCATATCTCTTAGGCACGATGAGATATCGCCTTGGTTTTCGCTTGCAAATGTAACTCATACAAATGTTTAGAAACCGATTTTAGGATTTTTAGAAATTCCACCCCTAAGGGGGTGTAAAAGGGAGAAATATGTTTTTACGTATTTCTCAATATTTCTTAGGCACGATAAAATATCGCCTTGGTTTTTGTTTGCAAATGTTACTCATACAAATGTTTAAAAACTGATTTCAGGATTTTTAGAAATTCCACCCTTAACGGGGTGTAAAAGGGTTAAATATGTTTTTACGTATTTCTCTTAGGCACGATGAGATATCGCCTTGGTTTTTGCTTGCAAATGTTACTCATACAAATGTTTAAAAACTTATTTCAGGATTTCCGAAAATTCCACCCCTAAAGGGCTGTAAAAGGGTTAAATATGTTTTTACGTATTTCTCAATATCTCTTAGGCACGATGAGATATCGCCTTGGTTATTACTTGCAAATGTTACTCATACAAATGTTCAAAAACTGATTTTAGGATTTTTAGAAATTCAACCCTTAAGGGGGTGTAAAAGGGAGAATTATGTTTTTACGTATTTTTCAATATCTCTTAGGCACGATGAGATATCGCCTTGATTTTCGCTTGCAAATGTTACTCATACAAATGTCTAAAAACCAATTTCAGGATTTTTAGAAATTCCACCCCTAAGGGGGTGTAAAAGAGTTAGAAACTGTCGAAAGTGTTTTAATGGTTTTTTTTTAATTCTATATATTCTATATATTCGCCTTCACCGATTACAAACAAACCAAGCACAAATATTGTTAAGAGCCCAAGGAAGGTCACTGGATACATCTCACCCCTAAACCCCACCCTCTTCACCCCCTAAAAAAAGATTCTTCAAAAATATTCACGTGAATCAACTGATTTCAACCAAACCTTACACAAATATTGTTGAAGACCAAAGGAAGGCTACTGTATGTATCTCACCCCTGAAAACCACCCCCTTCATCCCCTAAAAATGAATTCTTAATAAAATCCACACGCCTTTACCGATTACAACCAAACCAAGCATAAATATTGTTAAGAGTCTGCGGAAGGTCACTGAATACATCTCACCCCTGAAAACCACCCCCTTCATCCCCTCAAAAAAATTCTTAATAAAATCCACACGCCTTCACCGATTACAACTAAACCAAGCACAAATATTGTTAAGAGCCTACGGGAGGTCACTGGATATATCTCACCCCTTAAAACCACCCCCTTCATCCCCTAAAACAAGATTCTTCAAAAATATTCACGCGCATCAACTGATTTCAACCAAACCTTACACAAATATTGTTGAAGACCAAAGGAAGGCGACTGTATGTATCTCACCCCTGAGAACCACCCTCTTAATCTCCTAAAAATAAATTCTTAATAAAATCCACACGCCTTCACCGATTACAACCAAGCCAAGCACAAATATTGTTAAGAGCCTAAGGAAGGTCACTGGATATATCTCACCCCTAAACCCCACCGTCTTCACCCTCTAAAAAATCTTATATATAAAAATGAATGTTTGTCTGTCTGTTTGTCTGTCTGTCCGGCTATACAAAGCTACACGCGTTGACCGATTTCAGCCAAACTTTATACCAATATTGCTGAAGACCAAAGAAAGGCAACTGTATATATCTTACCCCTGAAAACCACCCCCTTCATCCCTTAAAAAAAAATTCTTAATAAAATCCACACGCCTTCACCGATTACAACCAAACCAAACACAAATATTGTTAAGAGCCTAAGGAAGGTCACTGGGTATATCTCACCCCTAAAGCCCACCCTCTTAACCACCTAAAAAAAGATTTTAAAAAAATATTCACGCGAATCAACTTATTTTAATCAAACCTTACACAAATATTGTTGAAGACCAAAGGAAGGCGACTATATACATCTCACCCCTGAAAACCACCCCCTTAATCCCCTAAAAATAAATTCTCAATAAAATCCACACGCCTTCACTGATTACAACCAAGCCAAGCACAAATATTGCTTAGAGCCTACGGAAGGTCACTGGATATATCTCACCCCTAAACCCTACCCTATTCACCCCCTAAAAAAAGATTCTCCAAAAATATTCACGCGAATCAACTGATTGCGACCAAACCTTACACAAATATTATAGCGGGTCTAAGACGGGTACGACAAAGGTCGTATTGTATACATATCCACCCACTTAAAGCCCTAAAAAAGATTTAGTATAAAAATCCACACCCCTTCACTGATTTCAACCAAACTTTACACAAATTTTGATAAGTTCTAATGGAAGGTCACTGTATAAATATAGCTCACCCCTTAAAATCGCACCTTTATCCCCTAGAAGTAGTTATTTTTTCTGCTTTAACCGATTTAAACAAAGCTTCACAAACAAAATAGAAACTCACTCACTCTATATATCTCACCCCATATAACCACTCCCAACGAAAACTATCTTTATCCCGCACTGAAAGTAATGTGGTTTTTTTCAACTTTTTTAAACACCGATTCAGCTGTTATTCCGTATATGATGTGACACTCGGGCAGCGCCAGGAAATCAGCTATAAATTATAATCAGAGCTCGCAATTATCTTCTGATGATAATCTCACTCAACCAACAGCTCAATACACTCGAAAACTCTCATACATATGAAGAGAGTTTATGTTGAAGCGAGCGTAACAAAGAGCGCTGAGCGATTTGATAATTTGCAAAATGAGCGCCACACTTTACTTTGTGTATAACAGCTAAATTGGATTTAAAAAATGTTATTAAAAGCCACATTATTTTTAGTGGTATGATAAAGGGTATTTTGTCAGGGTGGTTTTAAGGTGTGAGATATATGGAGTGACCTTGCTTAGGTCTTATCTATTTGTTTGTGTTTATATTGAAGTTTATATTGAAGCGAGCGTAACAAAGAGCGCTGAGCGATTCGATAATTTGCAAAATGAGCGCCACACTTTACTTTGTGTATAACAGCTAAATTGGATTTAAAAAATGTTATTAAAAGCAACATTATTTTTAGTGGTATGATAAAGGGTATTTTGTCAGGGTGGTTTTAAGGTGTGAGATATATGGAGTGACCTTGCTTAGGTCTTATCTATTTGTTTGTGTACCCGGGCAACGCCGGGTAAGACAGCTAGTAACCTATATAATAATAACCTAATAAAGGACCCAGCATAGATGCTTGTGGGACTCCGTACTTTGTCGTAATTCTTTTTGACTATTGATTGTTAAATCTAACTTGTTGTGTTCTAATCATTTAAATATGATTTTAACCATTCTAGTACCCTTCCTCTTATTCCGTATTGATATAATTTACTCACTAATCTATCTTTATCTACTGTTTCGAAAGCCCGTTTTAGATCCAAAAATATTACTCCTATAATGTCACCTTCACTAATTAATATTTTCCAATCATCAATGACACTTTGTATTGCTGTCTCACATGAGTGAATCATCCTAAAACCCGACTGATGATCCGTAATAATATGATTAACTTGTAAGTATTGTTGTGCCGCGAATTAATTCTCTGTATATTATTTCGCCATTGTTCCTATTTCGCGTGAGGCCACTTACCAAAGTAGAAAAAATGTACAAACGTAAGCAACGAGCTGCGAGCAACGAATGCTACGAGCTCGAGCTACGACTTGCTGGAATTCGCAAGCAAAGATTATTATGAAATTCATTGCGATATTCGATTTAGGTCATAGGAGTGCATAACTGCTTTGCCTAAATCAGTCTAAAGTTTAACATCAACCTGAACGGTTGATCGCGGGTCGGACTTGCCCGAAATATTAAATTCTATCAGTAGATTCAAACGCGAGAGGTTAGTTCCT
Organism: Cylloceria caligata; assembly: GCA_963942595.1. Classification (NCBI taxonomy): domain Eukaryota; kingdom Metazoa; phylum Arthropoda; class Insecta; order Hymenoptera; family Ichneumonidae; genus Cylloceria; species Cylloceria caligata. The sequence continues at coordinate 49,494,613 of OZ012707.1, read as the reverse complement.
CGTACGGGCTCGAAACCACGATTTATTGTGTTATGCTTTTATTGACTTTTAAATAGACAACGGAAAGTTACCGTTGCCTACAATAAATACTTCCATTTTACATGAATTCACGTTAACACGAATTACTCGAGATCCATCTCCTAATCGCCAAACGATCCCAAAATAATAACTTTTTAATACTATACCGATTACCGAGTTATCCAATTACGCGGTACCGACATAACAGTATGTTTCAGTTTGCTCCTTTACAACTAATTCCAATACCTTTTCATATATTGGCAATACATTTATTGGTCTATATTCGCTTGCTTTCTTTGGTTTTTCAAGCTTTGGAATTGGTATTATTGTGGATGTTTTCCATCCCTCCTGACACGTACCTTTATTTAATGATTCGTTGATTAGCCTCAATAATTCCTCCCCTATCACGTAAAAGCATGTTTTTAATATATCACTAGTTATTCCTTCATCTATCCCCTTCTTACGTGGCAAGTTCATATCAATTCGTTCTAATTTGTATATATCTATCAGATCAAAGTTTTCTAAAATTCCCTTGTTTTCTGTAACTACCATATTTAACTACCATATTTCTTTCTATTTAAAATTGTATCTAATCTTGTTCAATGCATGTATGCATCGCTCTAATATACGCTTCGTCCCTTCTCTTTGTAGCTATTCTGATGTCATCCGAGTACCATTTTTTCTCTTCCCATATTTTTGGAATCTTAAACTTCTTCTCTGGTGCTACTGTATCTAATGCACTTACTATACTCTAACATTTATCCACGAATGATCTGTTATCTTTGGTGTGTCATATACTTTACGGTTCACCTTATCGTTTGCAAATACTAAATCTATCAAAGTTTTACTATCTTTCGTAACTCTCGTAGGTTTATCGATATATTGTTTCATACCTAAGTATGACATTTCTATTGTTAACTTTTTCGCATAAAACGAATCCTTCCTTAAATCTATATTAAAGTCTCCTACCATTATACATTGTTCTTTCATTTTCAATAGTTCCATTATATCCTCTAAAAAATCCCGTCCGATGCAGTCGGTGAGTGGTACACAGTAGCGACCACACCTCTCAATACCTTATCTCTCACTTCTATCGCTATACACCAACAGTTAGATATTTTCTTTTCCTTTAATATCACTTCATATTTAATATTGTTTCTTATATATAACATAACTCCCCCTGTGTTTTCATTTTCCGAATCACATCTAGCGACACTATAACCTGGCACGTTGACCTCATTGTCTTCAATATCTGATGTCAGCCTAGTCTCCGATAGCGCCAGTAAGGCCGGGTTCATCCTCTTCGTAATCTGTTCATGGATTTCATCCTGATGTGCCATCACACTCTTGGCGTTTGTGTATATAATTGCCTCTTTTCGTAATTGCTATCTGTTGGAATTCCAGCTTGTTCTTTTTTTTCCTCCGCCATTGCTCTGATGTACGTTGGACACTCCATACGCAGAGCGTCATGTCCATAATTTATTTTCAGGTTGTACGTCTTATTTTTGTACACACAATTTATACATTTTTTTTTGTTATCGTGCATTCATCAGATTTGTGATTTCCTGCACACTTATGACAAGTTTCCTGTCGTGTACAGCTTTGGGCAATATGGTAATAACCCTAACATTTAAAGCATCTTTCCACACTGTAATGGTTAAATACCATACATTTTTCCCATCCAATATTTATTTTTCCTCTTCTTATCATTAGTTCATGTGTTTCTTTATCTACTTCGAGTATTACCGAGCCTTCTTCTTTATCACCTCTTCTAGTTTTAGGTTTTGTAATCCTCTTCACCACTTTTATGTAAAATCTTTCTTCTTTGCTATCAATATTGTTCTGCTTCTTGATCGTGTCTATTAAGTTCCCATCTTCTTGTTCCATTTCATCTTCATCAATATTTATAATTTTTAGCTTTGGTTTTATCTTCTTTGGTTCCACGATCTCAAAATCTTTCCTTAGCTTGTCACTCACTGTGTCTCTCGACTGCTTGATCTATCTCACACACTCGCACACAAGTATTACTGATCCTTTACCTCCTTTCCTGATTTTTGTTATACCTGCAACTAAATTGTTTATATCCACTTTTTCTTTTACTATTTTCTTGTTTGCTTCACTCTTTTGCGCTTTCTTCGGCTTAACAATCAGTATACTTTCTTTCTATCCTTTTACCATTCCACTATAACTTTTTTATCTACTCCCCACTACTTTCATGTTATCCTCTTGAAATGTATGTTTCATCTCTTCTAGTTCCTGTTTCAAAGTCCCCAACTCCTCCCGGATTATTTGCTTTATCATCATTTTGATTTCATTCTTACATGCAACCTCCTCCTTTATTTCTTTCACTGCATTCACCAACCAGTCTATCTTTACATCCATGTTCGATTGTCTGCTGCTACTATTGCTGTTGCTCTTTACCACTGTAGTTGCTGCTGTTCCTATGGGTCCTGTTGATCCCAGTCGTTCTCTACC